>JARFYF010000112.1:74580229-74596249 GCA_030265395.1 Rhina ancylostomus | reverse complement strand
GTGACAAAATCCTACTCAGGAGACTGATCTTATGCCCAGTGTAATAAGGGAAGCACCTTGTTCCTGATAGATTTGTGCTCCATAAATTTTAAGCTTGGCATTATCGTGAAGGTATTTTTGCTTTGATAGTTAAATTCACAGGTGAATTATATTTTAAAAACCAATCTGGACAAGATGTTATGGACCACAGTCTACAAAGCTACAGACTAAGAACTAGGATGTGAGAATAGCCTATACAGCTCTTTCTTTGCCCAGATGGAAATGATGACCCGTAAAGCTATCTCCTATTTAGGAATTTTTTGAGGCTTCTTAATTGGTTATTATGTGACCTGGAGAAAACTTGTGGATACTGGCATTCCTATATGATCCTGTGGGAGGTGCTGCTAGAGATACCTTTGCATGTTGCTGCATGTATTTTGTAGGTAGTCTATTCTGTATCCACAGTGTTCCAGTGGTAGAGGGGTACTAATCATGTAATCTGATGTCTCTAGTCTTGTTTCTGGAGCTCCACATTCAGCCAGTTAAAGAGTATTTCATTGCTATCCTGACATATCTTCTAGATGGTAGAAAGGCTTTGGGTAGTTTGGGGGTGGGCTACTCTGCAGTGGATCTGGTTTTTTTACTTGTTTTTGTAGCTACAGCACTTAAATTGTTAGAGAATGCATTGCCAGCTGATGCAGAGGATGCTTTGAGCTAATGAATAATGTAACCCTCAGAAAAATCCACTTTATTGCTTAAAGGTTCACTTTAAGAGGTGGGTCCAGTACTACATGCTTACAAATTGTGGCTGTGGAGTTTCATTAACTCTCTTAGTCTGCTATTTCTTTCCTCCTATGGAGCTTTTGCCACGTCTTTAGATGTGCTTTCACCTTTTTTATAATCTGGATGAATGTTTGTGTCCTTGTTTTCTAACGGCCATCTCCATAGGTTTTCCCCAAAGTATTTGAAAAGAGCTGCCTTTGGGCCAGGAGGGCAGGGTTGTCTTTCAGGTTGATGACGTCTCATGATGTTGGGGGTTGGTGGAAGGTCCTGCCAGGGGAGGCGGCTCTATTTCTTTCTCTGCAGATGCTGCCTGCCCTCCTTTGAATTCACAATTCCAGCAACTGTTGTGTTCTGTTTCCACAGTTCCAGCAGATTGTTTTCTTCTGTTCCCTGTCCTTCCTCTAATTATACTTCCTTCAGCCAGATCGGCTACCATTACCTTCTCTCAGACTTGCATTTATCTGTCCTCTCACTATTCATCTAATCATAGACCTTCCCTTTGTTCTCTCCACCCTTCATACCTCTGTAAATTTAAACATGCTTTTTTTAAAAAAAAATATTCCCAAGTTTGAAGAAAGAACATTTCAGGTCAATGATAATCTTTGCTTCTCTTTTCACATTTGCTGTTGACCCACTGAGTATTTCCAGTGTTCTGTTGTTTCGAACCTTTCCAAAAGTTTCCACTATATAGTAAATGCGTGTCTGTGTTCTCCATTATTGCCTTTTACAACCTTGATACCCAAAATGTTTTACAGGTGGTGATGTTTTTTTTGAAATGTTGGATGGTACTCATCCATCCTGCAGTTGGCTCCTTGCTGTTATGCCATCTTGCATACTTCTAATTGATTTATAATGACCTGAATGTGTAAACTACAATGAAGTCTGATTATTCAGGTCTTGAATGTGTGTGTGCAAAATGGAGGGGCCAATTTTCCATTGCACTGGAATTCTATAATTGGCTGCATAAATGGTAAAATGCTCTTATTTTTAATGAAGTATCAAACTGACAATATCTTTCTAAAGTTAATAAGAAAACACTTTAACATTCAATATTTTTAAAAAGGAGCAGTATATCCTCCTGTGAGCAATGCTCTACAGGGGCAGCACCTGGCAGTGTATTGAGTAAATTTTTACCGTCTATATCCAGGCATAAAAAGATGTTTCTTATCTGTCATATGGGTTAATTAGGGTCCTGGTCTGTAGAGTCTGAAGGGGCTTGTTATATCTTTTTCTATTTATACCAGCTTGTATCGCATTCTCACTGCTGAATGTAAATGCACAACCCAGTATAGTACTGAAAGATTGCTGGAGAGGTCTTTGTTTCACTGCTATTTACACCATTCTGCACAGCCTGCATATGTGTCCTGATGGCTAAATTGTCCTGCATGCAGCAGACAATGAAGAAGCACAATCCTCTTCAGAGTATTATAGGGGCACAACTGAATGATCCAGACAACAGTCTGGTTGGCACACTTCACTAAGCTCCCAGTGGCCCCAGGGTTGTGATTTGAAGTTATACTCTCTCCAACATAACCAGGATTCCATGCTAGAATGAGCAGCCAAGACTGGAAGTGATGGTACAGGGTAACCTCACAGGCTCTGCATTAGTAACTTGCCAGCACATGTATAAGCAAGTAACTTCTGACACCAGTGTCTGCCTTTTTCTTGGGTTTCATTTTCAGGTTGCTCTCATCCATTCAGTTGTTAGGCACGTTAGTGGAACGCTATTACAGCACCCAAGTGACCTGGGTTCAATTCCAGCCACTTTCTTTGTTTGTAAGGAGTTGGTACATTCGCCCTGTGACTGTTTTGTTTTCTCCAAGTGCTCTGGTTTCCTCCCACATCCCAAAGATGTATGCTTAGGAAGTTGTGGGCTGCCCCCAGAACATTCTATGCAAAAGATGTATTTCACTGTGTTTATTTATACAATTGGCACTACTACATTAGCATTTTAGTTCTCCTATTCACTCTATTAGATCTTCACCTTTTGTTAATCACCTTGTGCTGGCAGTAACAAGTTCATAATTTCTCCCATTGTCATTGTGTTCATTCTTTTCCACTTGTTTTAGCCTAATCCTTTGTATTGTACCTTTAAATTGCAGATTTTAAAGCTTATCAGTGAAGCAAATGCTCCATCTCTCATTTAACATAAAACATTCTCATTTCTGGTTATTGGTAACCCTGCACAATTATTTTTAAGGTGCAATATCAATACACAAATTCATGATAAACCTCTGAATCTTTTATCTTAAGCCTCATTTTAAGACATTCCTCTGGCCATTTATCATCTTGCCATTATTTTATTTGTCCATCTTTATCAAGTAGTGAGCCAGCAGCTAAGAGGAATGATAGTACAGTAACACAGCTGTAGAAATTTGTGGCATTTGCAAATGCTGCTGAGTTAAAAGCAGGGACACCTATTTCCTTTTAGTATAAAGTTAACTCAATAGAACAATTAGATAAATAATACAATTCATGTTGGTCAGAAACATCTGGAAGAGTACTGTAAACCTTTTATAAATTGTGTAAACCTTTGGAATTTGTGTTTTCATTTTAGATATTGATATTAAGGGAGTGAAAATGCTTAATTTTTTCCCCCATTCAAAATTATGGGATAGGGCAATAATCTATTTTCAGTTGTAAGAATTAGCTGCCTAGTTTTTCTCAGGAGATTAAATAAGGCAGTAAAGTTCATTAGGTAGCAGATTGTCTTTTTAAAGATGGCTTTTTCTCATTTTAATGTATGCAAAAGGCAGATAAAGATGTCCATTCATTTTCTTCTCTACCGAAACAAAAAACAAGATTTTCAATATGTATAATAAATGGTATTATTTTTATAAATGAATTAATCTTGAGATTTATATTAAGCTCTTTTCAAAATTTTTCTCTCCAATCTTTTAGGTCTATAACTCGTGCATACTACAGGAATTCAGTGGGAGGACTTCTCTTATTCGATATTACCAATCGTAGATCCTTCCAAAATGTCCATGAGTGGTTGGAAGAGGCAAAAGTTCACGTCCAGCCATTCCAGATCGTTTTTGTGCTGGTCGGCCATAAATGTGACCTGGCAGCCCAGCGACAAGTATCCAAGGAAGAGGCAGAAAAGCTTGCTGCTGCTTACCGGATGAAATACATTGAGACATCTGCAAGAGATTCCATCAACGTTGAACAGGCCTTCACTGACCTGACAAGGGATATTTATGAACTTGTGAGGAGGGGCGACATTGTGATGCAAGAGGGTTGGGAAGGAGTGAAGAGTGGTTTTGTTCCAAATGTGGTCCACTCATCAGAGGAAGCTGTCAAATCAGGCAGGAGATGCCTCTGCTAATTAAAGAGTGGAAACATTTAAATTGGATAAGTTCCTTTGCACGTAGAGACTGTACCAAATAAATACTGTTGGCCTTTTTAAGTTTGTATTACAAATAATTCACTATTTCCACACTGTGGACATCTGGATCTCTGTAAATAATGGGGCCCCAAGCTGCCAGTCAGTTACCCTATTTATCTTGCTAATGCCGATGAAGAATTTACCTAAACTTTGTACCTCAGGGAAGAGGGAACAAGGGTAAGCCCATTTACTTTTGAAAATTGCTTAAAAGCACCTGCAAATGGGTCAGACCAACATTTACATCTTACTCTTTTTTTAAAAAAGTAGTAAGGCAGATAAAGAACCTGAACTGCCACATCGATTTGATCTGCCTGTGCTTATTCCTGGTACAGGTGAAGATCCTCAATGTAACCTACCTATTTCTGATCCACTGGTCTGTAAAGTCAGTTGCCCATGACTTCATTGGAAAAGATCCCAGTAATAAAGAAACAAAATACATAGGAATTTATTCTGCACAAGATCTGTTTGTTTAAAAAAAATTATAGAGGTAATATCATCTGTAGAAATGTTATTCCTAGGTTACAACTTTATGAGCTTGTTTCTTTCCCTGTTTTCCTCCTCCTCTTTCTTTATGACTAGAGTTGCTTGCTGATGTAGAGTGCAATATTATATTTGCCTCATTCACTTTCACCTGCTTATTGGACTCTGGGTCTGGTCATCATTGTTGAACCCAATTCTGCCCACATGCTTCTCCAATTGGCTGGCAAACAAGGAACAGGAACCCTGCCAATTTTCCCTGTATAATCAGGAGACAAAAACCAATGACCTGACACAGATTGGATCCTTCATGACCAATGTGGCTCATTGAAACATTGGCTCATTGAAACGTATTGGCTCATGAATTACCTACAATTTCATTGAAGAGTTCTTGCACAGTGATAAGAAGAAGAAAAAAGGGGAAATCAAAAAATTAAGATCAATAATAATATTTAGTGTGAAAGAATAGTGAACATTTTGGAACTGCAAAATTAAGAAGGCCTTTACTAGCCTCCTATGTGTAGTGACTGTACAAACAGATAAAGAGATATTTGTAAATCAGTAAGTTGACTATATGCTGTATATGATAGATCAGTGCTATTGAATGATTCATTACCTTGCTGAATAAATGGTTAATCCATCTAGTCCTTTACCTGGTGAGTAAACAGGAACTATATTCAAGTACTTGAAAAGTGACTCTAATGAATAAACAAACTCAATAGTTAGTCAGAAACTTATCTACTGTATAAAACGAAGCGAAGTGTAGCTAAAATAAAAATACATCCTTTAATGATCCAATATTGTTCAGCTAAAGTTACATTGTAAGTAGACCCCAGGCTGAGAAATTTGGAAGACTGGAGAGTGCATTTAGATAGTTGCTTCATACAGTTGTGTAGCAAATAACTTTCACTTCTACTCAATGAGTAACTGCTGAACATAGCAAGTTATTCTTATCCTGCTGAATGCATAATTCCAGATTAGAGCATCATTTTTATTCAGATGAAAAATCTGCAATGCAGTTATATTCAAACCATGTGACCCAAATGTTGATTCCTCATCTATTGAACAAGCTCGGGTTCCAATGCAATTTCACAGAAAGTGCTTTAACAACTGTGTTTCTGCCAATTGATACAAATATTGAGAAATCTTAAAAATAGCTAGTGGTGAACATCTCTCAAGATTTTGAATTGTGTTGAGATGAACCTATTGTCGCTTTTAAGTATAACTTGATGCCTCAAACGTTTCCGAATTTACTGAACCAGAGATCCTGAAAATATATCCTGTTTCTTGCATTTTTGATTTTCTACTATACATTTTACACAATTGCCAGAAATCAAAATGAGCTCTAACTTGTGCTGTATCAGAGGGAGACCTCCCCTATCCATTCAAGAAACAGATTGCATTTATAAAGCACCTTATCACATCTCAGAACATTCCAAAACATTTAACCATTCTACTTATTTAAAAGTATAGCCTCTGTTGTACTGGGAAATACTATTGTCATTTTTGTATAAAATTTCCACAAGCTACGAATGAATTAAATGCAAGCAACTCCCGCACTACGGCCATTCAGGTAACAGAAATTCACCCTTACAGGCATCACAAACCACTACCCAAAAAATTTGAGATAGAAAATAAAATATGCTCTCACAGAATTTGTGGAAAAATAAGTAAATAAACAAAACTGACTTTTTTTCAAATCACATTTCTTCTTGCAAGTGCAGGTGATGTGGCTTAGTATATGGAAAATTACAATATGGACCGTTTTCTAGGAACTCCCTCCCCCATTACTAATCGATCTATTTTTAATGAAGGAATTATGTAGGCCTAGACATAAAGAATGTTTCCACCTCTCAAGTTAATGATCTGCAATGACTTGATGCATCATTAAAGACAGATATACCTTCAACTTAGGTGACTTATTTTCAAGATACAGATACAAGTGCTAATTAAGTAGTAGGAATAGATTATACTTATTTATCCCTGAGGCACAAATATTTAATTTTTGAACTGTTCTAAATAAACTTCTTTGTGGATGTGCCCTACAGTTTTCATTACGCCATTAATGTGAGGTAAATTAAGATATTCTTAAAGGGTGTGACTCTGAGGCTGGAGACAGAGGTAACAGACTGACATCCTAAACAACACTCACCAGAACACTTAGCCAAGATAATGTTCCTGTCCATAGCAGTTTCAAGACACAACTTCTGATGCAGAGACGAGAGTTTTTCCATTGAGCCAAGCCAAGAGTATTTTTCAGTATCCTAATTGTGGGTTTTCATTAATACTGCTCTAATTAAACAAGCATTCCAAATGTTGGCATGTTCTACGTGTTCACATACTTCCAGATATCTGACTTAAATGGTAGTTTTATACCCCTTTGCTTGAATACCTTAATTAAGCTGATGCTCTGGATTTACTTTAAGCAGCTTCATCTAATATTTTATGTGACTCTTTATAAGTAGTAAAAACCCCAAATGTGGTGGAATTCTTTCTAGTGTAACCATGCAGAAAGAACTGCAGCCTAAAATTAGCAACTAAAAGATAAGTGGTCTAACACATTAGTTTTATTGAGAATGTAAGTGAAGGTTGAAGTTTTAGTAATGGAAAATACCACCAGGGCTAAAAAGAATGGGAAAAGAAACTCTGGCAAAAAGGAAGATGTTAGTTTAGATCTGATTAAGGCAAATTGAAAGTTCAATGTCAGAGGTGACCTTTTGCTAACTAATGATTTACCCTTTAATTAGTAAGTGGTGAAACAGGCTCATTGAAGACACTAAGGGTGACCTTTTTGGCACAAGTCTGCACTTTGAGGATAAGCATTTTGATGTTAGAGGCTGCAGTGCAGGATCAGTATCTGAAAATTAAACTTAGCAGAAAGGAGAAAATAAAAGTTAAGAATTCCATTCTAGATTGGCGTTAATTGTAAATAAGTGGTTCATAGAATCACATAAGTTTACAGTGTAGAGGGAGATTGTTTGGCTCATCAGATCCATGCCAGCCAAAATAATTCTATTCAGCCTAAACCTGCTTTCCATTTCTTTGTCCATTATGTAAGTAATGGTATAGCAAGAGCTTATCCAAGTATTTTTTAAATATGAAGAGAGTTTCTGCCTCTCACTGCCTGGAGACCTCCACCCTCTGGGCAAAACAGAAAAATCCTCCATTTTACTCTAATCCTTGCAATGGTTACTTTGTATCTTAGCTATTGACCTCCCTGCTAAGGGAAATAGGCCTTTTTTATCTACTCAGTCTAGGCCACTTATGATTTTATATACCTCAGTTAAATCTTTCCTCAGTCACTTGTTCCAAAGAAGATAATCCTAGCCTAGCTAATCTCTCCAACTGAAATTTCTCCAGCCTCAGAGCTGCTCCCTGCAAGGATATCTTCAATCAACTCCACACAAGTGGTGTAATGGAAAACATAAGGCGCATTAACGGAGATGCTCTGCAAGGATGTTTATTTAGAATATGTCAAAAATTAAATACCAATCCCTTAGGTGTGTAAAAAGTATAATTTATTCCTATTATTTAATATTATCACATATCCATATTGTGAAAAATAAGTTAAAAGTGACCAACTTTTAAATTAAAAGTTATCCTTAAAGCCTGAGGAACCAATTATTTTATTGCTTTTTTTCACTTGCCTCTCTGGCCCATCAATTACTCACTTTTAATGCTTGATAAAAAGGCTCAAGTGTGAAGCTAAAGGGGCATTAGTTCTTAAACTTCAGGGCTAGACCTGGTCAGTCGCACATTTCATATGATTACCACTTGTGGATAGCAACTGGTTTATATTGATGGACAAATTTCACTGAGTGATCTGGTAAACTACTGGTGGAGGACACAGCTGAATAAATGGAGATTGCGGAGGAAGCTTACTCTAAACTGGAATAGGTAATAGAATTCTCTATAGTTTTAGTCACTGCTTAGACTTTCATATCATCTAATTTTATGCTCAGTTTTTATACATCAAGTAGTTAGATGTTTTGTGAGGAGCAGGTCGTGCCTCACAAGGCCTGATTGAATTCTTTGAGAATGTGACAAAGCACATTGATGAAGCTAGAGCAGTGGATATGGATTTTAATAAGTCATTTGACAAGGTTCCTCACGTAAGGCTCATTCAGAAAGGAGGCATGGGATCCAGGGAAAGCTGGCTGTGTGGATTCAGAATTGGCTCGCTCATAGAAGACAGAGGGTGGTGGTAGATGGAGCATATTCTGCCTGGAGGTCAGTGACCAGTGGTGTTCTGCAGGGACCCCTACTCTTTGTGATTTTTATAAATGACTTGGATGAGGATGTGGAAGGGTGGGTTAGTAAGTTTGCTGATGACAATGAAGGTTGGTGGTGGTGTGGGTAGTGTAGAAGGTTGCTGTAGATTACAACAGGACATTGATAGGATGAGAATTGGCAGAGTTCAATCCAGAAAAGTGTGAAGTGATACACTTTAAAAGATCGAATTTGAAGGCAAAATACAAGGTTAATGGCAGGACTCTTGGCAGTGTGGAAGAACAATGGGATCTAGGGGTCCATGTCCATAGATCCCTCTAGGTTGATAGGGTTGTTGAGAAGGCATATGGTGTGTTGGTATTCATTAGTCGGGGTATTGAGTTCAAGAGCCGTGAGGTAATGTTGCAGCTCTAAAGAACTCTGGTTAGACCACACTTGCAGTATTGTGTTCAGTTCTAGTTGCCTCATTATGGGATGTGGAAGCTTTAGAGAGGGTGCAGGGGAGATTTACCAGGATACTGCCTGGATTGGAGAGCATGTCTCAAGAGGATAGGTTGAATGAGCTAGGGCTTTTCTCTTTGGAGAGGAGGAAGTTGACTTGATAGAGGTGTACAAGATGATAGGAGGCATAGACTAAGTGGACAGTCAGAGACTTTTTCCCAAGGCAAAAATGGCTAACACAAGGGGGCATAATTTAAAGGTGATTGGAGGAAGGTATGGGGGAGGGGGCAGGATGTCAGAGCTAAGTTTTTTTTTACAGAGTGGTGGGTGCATGGAACACACTGTCGGCAGAGGTGGTCAAGGCAGATACATTAGACACTTTTAAGAGACTCTTAGATAGCAATGTGAATGATAGAAAAATGGAGGGCTATGTGGGAGGGAAGGGTTAGGTAGATCTTAGAGCAGGATAAGATGTCGGCAAAACATTGTGGGCTGAAGGGCCTGTACTGTGCTGTAATGTTCTATGTTAAAGGATTACATTGACAGGAGAACAGTAATTCACTGCTTTGCTATGTGCAAGACCCAGTGGCTGGTTTATGCAACCATGCACTAAACAACTCCAGAAAGTGCTTTCTGTTACTGAGGGAGAGGACAGAAAGAGAGGTTCTATGGAGAAAGATAGGATTTAGTTGTAGTAAGAATAGTTCAGGAAGTAGAAGTAATAATCTCTGCACGATATTAAAATTAGCATAAAGGACAGCTTGGCTAGAGAGGATGCAGAGAAATTTACTGGAGTCGTATCAGGGAGAAAGGAGTTGAATTACATGGAGGGACTGGAGAAGCTGAAATTCTCCTCTTACAGAAGAGATCAAGAGTTCAAATGTTAACTATTTCACTCTTCTATGTATATGCTTCCTGACCTGAGCAGTTTCAGTATGTCTGTCTTTGTTTCAGATTTACAAAATCCACATTATTTTGCTTTTGCATGGTTAGACTTGAGGGAGGTATTCAAAATTATGATTGCCTTTCATAGAGTGAATAAAAGATCTTCTGTGACAGAAGGATTAGCAATCAGAAAAATTTTTTACAGGCAATAGAGCAAGGAAGTGGGACTAATTTGACAGCTCTAACAAAAAGTCAGTAATGGTACAATGAGCCATATGGCTTCTTGCTGTACAACTTCTAAAGTTTTTGAAATACAGGAGAAAAGGATATTATTTCCTCACCACTATCACCAGTTTTATCTCTGGTGTGAAGCTGACCTAAAAAAACATGCTACATTTGAAAAAAAGTTGGAAGCCAATAATCTAAGAAAGATAATTAGAGCAGTGTGGTAGGGCTTAAACTAAAGCCTTGGTGGGATGGTAGTGGGATATTTGAAGTACCAGAGTAAGTTTGTCATATGTAATGTCTGCTTACATCATCAATGAACCTGTCTTCCAGGAACCTGATTGCTTCATCCTCCAGTACAGGAGAGAGACTTACAATTTCAAGGATACAGACTGGCATGTACACTGGAGTCAGCTTGTCCACAATGTACACAAGTTACAGAGAATAAGCTCATACACAGACCAAAATGAAATAAAAAATAATCCTATGTGCATCAGATATTTTTCATCTTTAGTTCACAATTCAAATCTTGGAGAGTAAGTCGGCTTTTCCTCAGTGATGGGGAGGCTATTGGAAGCAATGTTCAGCTGTCACATGGACAAGTGTGTAGCTATAAAGGAAAGTTAGCACTATTTGTTAGGGGAAAGTTGTGTACGAGTGATTTTACTAAACTTTTCTCAGATGAGGTAATGGTAGGAAGGATGAGGCCAGTACATTTGATATTTGTATTGATTTTCAAAAGGCATTTGATAAAAATATTGAACATTGAACTCCCTGGGAAGAAAAGGGAGAAATAACAGCATGGATACAAAATAATCTGCAGGATAAAAGTAGAATTCTTGTGACTGGCTGCTTTTCAAATTGGAATGGATTATATAAGAAAGCTCCCCACGTTCAATAATAATATGACTAGTTCTGAAATATGTCAATGACTTGGACATAGATGGGGTGTAGACCAAAATTTTGATATCTAAATTTGACATGAAAAGTAAACCTATAAAATTCAATACAGAAATGTGAGAGGTGACTATTTTATAGGGATTAAGGAGAGAAAATACTGACTAAATGGTTCCAATTTTAGAACAAAGACTTGCAGGAGTTTGTTCACAGAACTTTGACGGTGGCAACAGGTTGACAGAACAGTCAGTGAAACTAACAAGGGGTAAAAGCCATTAAAGTAGTGCCAAATACCAGTTCTGCTCCAGCTAGAGTATTGCATTTAATTCTGAGCACTACATTTTTGGAAGGATGCAAAGGCAGAGGAACTAAAGTTACACTGATAGACTAGAGAAGCAGAAGTTTCCTTGAAGCAGAGGATTTTCTAAAAAGAATAAGGGAACAGAACAAAAGCACACTATCTGGCAACCTTAAAGAAAGACCACAAGAGTCGATAAAATCATAAAAATCTTGAATTTCTCCAAGTTCTGAACTATGATTTTCCTCACCTCCTAACCTATGTCATGACCTGAGAATGTCTAATCCATTCACTGAGTGCATGAAGTGGAAAATGCTGCTCTTCCCCAGCTGTGATTGTCTTCACCTCAAGTACAAAATTTTGCACAGGAATAAGTTAAATACTACAGGAGCACTTATGTTGTTCTGTTCAGCAGTTTATTAACATCTCATGATAGAACCATACAAAATCTTTACAGGTGTAGTATCACAGCAAGAATTTGTTGCATGGATACACAAGGTGTCTAATGTGCCTGTTTGACTGGGCTGCAGGAATGCTGCAAGTGTGGCTTGCAGTGAAAACTGGCAACGATACATCTTGAACCTGTAGTCTATAACAATCCACAAATCCTCCATTACCACAAATGCCATATAAGCATGCAATAAGTCAGTGTGTCTACATATTTGTAGTTTTAGTCTCTCATCTGCTCCTGGGTCTAACATTCAAATTTTCTGCATTTTCCAAAGACTAAAATAACTCCAGCTTTCCAAACGCAAATGTTGCCAAATTGGTGGAATTTTTTTTTAAGAAAACAAAGGTGAGTTTGGTAGTTAAACTGTGTAAAAATGTGCTTTGGTGAGCTATGCACTGCTTTTTGAGGTTGCTTCAGAGCTTCTCCTTTTAACATCCCAGTTATACACTCTTGCCATATCTAAAATTCAATCAATTAAGGAAAAATCAGATGCATTATAGTGGATGCAATGCTAGTAACTCCCATATACCAGCAGTTTTCCTGTTAATAGAAAACAAGTACATTATAGAAAAAGAGTTCTCTAAGTGGCTTCAGTAGACCCATGCTTGACCTTGATGGTGAGTATGGCAAAGTAACAGTTAAAGTGCTACATGATACATTATGAATTTAAATTTAATTGAAATAAGATATCATGAAAACCTATTATGAAACATGAGTGCAAGTACACAAGTTATCTACTTGAGCGAAGTGGCTGTCAACTATCTGGTCTGGTCTACCAGTGCTTATTCCTACATTATGCATTTGATAAGTTTCAGAAGGTGCTCTGTTGACTGGAAGGTCTCTTCTTGATCTTTGGTTGGTCTACTTAGAGATTATCACTGTGATATTCCACATTCTTCAACAAGACATGAACGATACAGCCACCAGATCGAACCCTCCTTTGCCTGTGAACGCAGTAATATGGATCGGACGATGGATTCTATCATCATGCCCCATCATTGATACAAATTTGCTAGGAGATATATTTGAGATAAACTTCCAAAAGCCATTGCAGCTAGTAAACTGGGTTTGAAGTTTGAAAATGATACCCCAGGCATATGCAAGATCAAGATACAAATGGCATTTAATGTCTCCAGCAAAACTTCTGCACTGTTTGCCAACCAGGACTATCTCTTGGTATGGACCCCATCTAAGCTCCTTCAAACCAATGGGCCCAGATGGACACACAACCGATTTAAACATCCATCTGGCTGAAAAGCATCATGCCCTATAGTGCTCTTTTTATTCCACAACAATCTTCCTTCCCCTACTCTATGATTATTCTATAGAACTACGGAAACTCCTGATAGATTTGCGGAATTTCTTCCTAGCTTGCCTTATGTCCTTCTCCAAGATCACCTCATTCTTGAGACCCACCTTTTATTCCCTTACCCCATCCAACTAAATTCCTGACAACCCACCTTTCCTTCCTGTCCCCATAGCATGGTTACTTTTTAAACAGCAACATAGAAAATGCTTGATGAGCAAGGAATCCTCGCCAATTTGCCATCCATCATCTGAGGACATGTATAGTACAAGAAGAATGAAGTTGTTGACTAATTGTAGCAGATCAATTAGTCCTCAGCAGAGGAGGAAAAAGAGAAGTGTGGAAACTATGGGTCCAAAGTAACCTTCTTCTAAGCTGTCTACACATACTGAAATATATCATAAACCATTATCTTTTCTCAAAAAAAATCTAACTTACTTGTGGAAGAATCAATACTCCTTTCATAATCCAAAGATTCTTTCCAAAGACTATTCCACTTCTTCATTGACAAATTGTTCTGCAGATTAGTTATTAATCACCCCAACTCAAGTTCAGGTAGTGCCTTCTGGGCATCTTTACAATGCTCTGATCTTACCAAAGCTTTGATACTGAGACAGTAGCCAGAACTAAATGTTTGGGGAAATAGACAGACTAGTTGTTCCTGACATTAAGGAATCATTCATTATCTGAATGTAATACTTAGTCTCCTGGAAAACTGCAGTCAAAAGCCTCTCTCATGATCTTTATTCCTGCCAGCAATGCACACAGGAACACTTAAGTGAACTGAACTGATGTCAGGTTTCTCCATGACTTCAATGCATTTAAATGGATTGCCAACATTATCTATGGTCAAGAATGAACAAGTGCACAACTAACTAAATTACAGTAAAACTCTGGTATTCCACCATCCAAAAATCCTGAGAGTTTGCCATCTGGTTCACCGGGTGATGATCCCCCACTACTTTTCACTCACCAGAGCCACAGTTCCTATGCTCCCTTGAAACCTACCTATTTCCACTTCTCACAATCCCTTGAAATTTACCAAGTACAAGGTTCACAGGAAAAGTTATTACTTTACCATAAAAGAAAGTGAATTTAAAGTGTGCTGCAACATTAATATAATATCAGATTGTCCAAAAAAATCTGCTTATCCAGCACTAAAGTTCTGAATGTGCTGGATTAACAGATTTACTGTAGCCACCTGCCATTATTGAATGTAGTGAAATCTGGATGCAAATCATTCTCTGCTGAGCATTGATCCTGGTAGTAAAAAACAAACAAAAACAAAAGGGCTATGCCAGAGCAGATCTGTACTCACGATTCAATAACATGAAAACGTTCCCTATCATACCTGGACTTTCACTGATACTAAACCAGATACACATTTTCCTTCTGAAAGGGGGGCATAAAATGTTTTGAAATAAATTAAGATCATATCCAAAACAAATCTTTTCCAGGGCACTGAATTACTCAGACTATATATGGGCCATCTTCCTGAAAAACTCTAAGCAGTGGAAAATGGGATGACACATTTAGAGAGGAATAAGTATTATTCTATAGTGCATGAATATAATTGTACCACTTTGGTACTTGCCAAGAGTTACATCCACAGACCGACTGATCTTGCTAAGTAAATAATATTCATATACCACGTCTCTTCTCCCAAACTGAGGAGCCAGAATAGCAAAAGTGCCTGATGAGGCAGAACAAATTTACACACATTATTTCATATATGTGCAGGTGCAGAATATTCAGTAATATTCCTGCTAGCACTGTTCACATCCACCCTCCAAACAATAATTGTAAATATTTATGGCATTTTCATACAGCCCAGAAACAGGCCATTTGGCCCAGAGTCCACATCAACCAACTGAATATGCAACCCCATTTACATCAATCCCCATTGTACTCTCCCTACTTTCCCCTCAACTACCCCCAGACTCTGCCCCTCATCTACGCACCAGGGCAATTTACAATGGCTAATTAACCTGCACATTTTTGGGATGTGAAAAGAAATGGGTGTTCTCAGAGAAAACCCATGCCATCACAGGGAGAACATAAAAACTCTATATAGAGAGCAATGAGAGTCAGGATTGAACCCAGAATCACAGGAGCTGTGAGATAACTGCTCTAGTGACTGTGCCACTCAATTTTCAAAGCAGCTAGACACTATTTTTCAAATGAACTCAAAGGCATTTCAGCAATATGTAGCAATTTCAGCGATATGGTCCATGTATTTGCTACTGTATTTAAAAAAAATCTATATTAACATCAGAATACACAACTCCATCAATTCCCTGGCCCATGAAATTGCTACTATACTGATTTCCAATGCACTACTGGGGGGAAATCACATGGTAGGGTTAAGTACTATTTTTCTTGAGAAAATGGAAGAAAAAAAGATAGATGGCAAATCTGAAGAGATTTGCTGTGCATCTACTATCTGTCAGTTGGAGGACTAGATCCATTCTAAGTTGATTTTGGTTATTGATCATCAGTTTCTGATCTTTACAAGACAAATAATGAATGTCAACAGAAATTTGACCAAAAACATATTAAGGCATTAAATCATCTCAATGCTCAGTGCTAACTTGGTCTAAAGGATACTGACTTCTGTGGTGGTGAACTGATCACGAAGAAAATCCAGATCTTCTTCTAGC
>JARFYF010000112.1:74526643-74538309 GCA_030265395.1 Rhina ancylostomus | reverse complement strand
AAAAAGCAATAAGGGGAGAAAAGATGAAATATGAAGGTAAGCTAGCCAATAATATAAAAGAGGATACCAAAAGTTTTCTCAGATATAAAAAGAGTAAAAGAGAGGCAAGAGTAGACATCAGACCGCTGGAAAATGACACTAGAGAGATAGTAATGGGGAACAAAGAAATGGTGGGCGAACTGAGTAAGTATTTTGCATCAGTCTTCACTGTGGAAGACATCAGCAACATACCAGAAATTCGAGAGAGTCGGGGGCAGAAATGAGTGTAGTTACTATTACCAAGGAGAAGGTGCTTGGGAAACTGAAAGGTCTGAAGTCAGATAAGTCACTTGGAATGGATGGACTATACCCCAGAGTTCTGAAAGAGGTGGCTGAAGCAATTGTGGAGGCATTAGTAGTGATCTTTCAGGAATCACTAGAGTTAGGAATGATTCCGGAGGACTGGAAAATCGCAAATGTCACTCCATTCTTTAAGAAGGGAGGGAGGCAAAAGACAGGAAACTATAAGCCAGTTAGCCTGACTTCAGTGGTTGGTAAGATGTAGTCCATTATTAAGGATGAGGTTTCAGGGAACTTGGAAGCTCATGATACATGATAAAATAGCCCGTAGTCAACATGGCTGACTTAAGGGGAGATCTTGCCTGACAAATCTGTGGGAATTCTTTGAGGAAATAACAGACAGAATATACAAAGGGGAGTCAGTGGATGTTGTTTACTTGGATTTTCAGAAAGCCTTTGACAAGGAGCTATACATGAGGCTGCTAAACAAGATAGGAGCCAATGGGCATTACAGGAAAGGTACAAGCATGGATAGTGGGTTGGCTGACTAGCAGAAGGCAAAGAGTGGGAATGAAGGGGGCCTTTTCTGGCTAAAATTGCATTGCAAAACATTGTTATTTAAAAGAGAAAGGAGATGACACATCATTCGCTAATTTATGTAAAGGTTTATGAGCAGAATACGAATATGTGATATACAATAAATTTTTTGAGCAATTCTCACGTAACTGGCATTTCCATTCACCATGGATGCCAGATGGCTGCGAGTATACTGTTCTTGAATTTCTACAGTGCTTTCAGAGCCTCAACAACTAGGGCCTTTCAGGACACTTTAAATATACTTCACTGAATGATTATAAAGCCCATTTGCTGTCATAATGGCAGAAACACAGAAGGCATTTTAAGTAATACTTGTACACAACCACCTTGCACCCCGTCCCCACAGTTAACAATCTTCGCTCTTTTGGCCATATCGCCTCATACATCATCCTACCAACCAGGCCATGCCATCTTCTTGCCACTACCATCCAGCAGGAGGTACAGAAGCCTGAAGTCCCATGCCATGAGGTTCAAGAATAGCTACTTCTCTTCAACCAGTCTGTTCTTGAACCAACTGGCACAACCCTCATCACTACAATTCAGCAACATTATGACCACTTTGATCATATTCGCACTAAAAATTGACTTGGTTTTTTTTGTTCTAGTTATGTTCTTTCTTGTAAAAATTGTGTTTCATTTATGTTTAATTGATGTTTTTCTTGTGAATGCTCCTTATATGATGCTATGTGCCTGTGATGCTGCTGCAAGTACGTTTTCCATTGCATCTGTACATTCATGCACTTCTGCATATGACAATAAACTTGACTTTGACATAATTTTTCTTTTACCAATGTACTTACAAAATATGTAACTGTTTACTTAATGATGTTTGAACTTTTTCCTAAAGCAGCCCCTTTTCTTTTGTTATTTTGCTCTTAATCTCTTATTTTACTTTCACAAATGTTACTTTGTAAATCTGATGTACCTTCTTCCACTTAGCTATTTTCTAACCAGATACTTATCCATGGCATTCTAAAACAATCAATACATTTCTCTTTCCAATTTGACAATCTCTTGCAAACGGAAAAAAAAATCCCCAGTTTAACAGGACCAGCTGTATGGCTGTATTAGCATCATGGGTAAAAGAGCAAATTTAACATATCAAGCAAATTAATATGCTTGTACAAAGTTCTCAGAAAACCTTAATTTTTAATTTTTTGTTGCTTTCAATAATATTGCATCTTGAGAGGCACTTGATTCATCCTTGTGGAGTTGAATGTTACTTGAGGTTTAATTTGTATTCAGATGACTCTTTAAGAAATAAAAGCTATGTGTTACTGTGCAATTTAGATTTGTCTAGTACCACAATTGAATAGATTGAACAGATCCACTCAAAATATAGCCCAATTACACTATTTGAAAGATAGTATGCTCCCAGTGAACACCAATTCATCTACTGATTCTCAATATATTTTCTGTGATGAGCAGGCAACCCAAGGATGTTTGCTTTGATAATGATGAAAAAGGGGAGTTACTATTACAGGACGATGATACTTCATCAGAATTGGCCAGTTCTAAAACAAACTGGAGACTGCTTTTTTTGAAATTGCTGAATTCAATACTGAGCCCTTATGGCTGTAACATGCCTGATCAGAAAATGAGATGATTTTGCTAGGACCCATGTTGGGCTTCATTAGAGCAGTGTAAGAGGTGAAAGACAAAGTTCAGAATGAGCATGGAATGGAGAATTAAAATGACTGGAATCTCAAAGTAACCCTTGCAAACTCAAAGATATTCTGCAAAATATTCATCCAATATCTGTCTAATTTCTTCACTGCAGAGGAGACCACATTGTAAGCACTACTTAACTTCTCTTCACAGGACAAATGTACCATCCTCGGAATCATTCTAGTGAACCCTTGTTGCACTCTCTGTATGCCAAATTGGAAGTGACACAAGTAATTGTTGCTTTTCCAAGAAGGAGTGTTTGGAAGGGAAGAGATAAAAGTAAAGATGTTGCATGAAATGATAACAAGAAAAGGGAAGTGAGCATTAGTCATGATTGAAGGGCAAAATAATCGATCAGGGAACAGTCCCTTTAGAATGCTGAAAAGGGAAGGGAGTAGAAGATTTGTCTGATGGTTGCATCCTGTTGAAGGTGGCAGAAATTATGGAGGATGATCTGGTGAATATAGCAAGGTGGAGGTGAGAACAAGGGGAACTCTAGGTGTTCAGAGGGATCTGGATTTCTTTCTACATGAATCATTGAAAGTTAACATACAGCTACAAAAACAGTTAGGAAGGCAAACAATATGTTGGTCTTTATTACAAGAGGATTTGAGTACAAGAGGCATCTTCTTAAATTATAGGAACCCTTCTAGGACTGCGTCGGCAACATTGTGTAGGAATCTGGTTTCCTTCCCTAAAGAAGGGCATTTCAGGAACGCCACAACAGTTCACCAGACTGATTTCTAAAATGGCATGTTCTAGGGGGAAGAAATTAAGCAGGCTAGGCCTGTATTCTCTTAGAAAAAGAAAAGAACTTAGAAAAAGAAAAAAGCTCATTGAAACGTACACAATCATTAAGGGACTTTTCAGAGTTGATAATTCCCCTGGCTGGGGCAGAGAACCACTGGTCAGTTTCAAAATAAGGGTTTGGCCATTCAGGATTGAGAAAGTTTCTTCACAAATAATGAATTATTGAGAGATAACTGTGAAGGCTCAGTCACTAAGTACGTTCAAGAGAGAGATGGATAGATGTTTAAATATTATGGATATCAAGGTCGGTGCAGGTAAGTGACACGGAGGTAAAAGATCAGTACTGAACAGTGGAGCAAACACAAGAGTGTGAATACCCTATTTCTTACGTCCATTAAATATTGATCAAAGTGCCAAATTCTACAAAATGAGGAGAGACTGATTGCACTTGACATCAAGGCAACACTTAACTACTTGTGTCACCAAGGTGCCTAAATAAATCTGAAGCCAATGGACATTAAGGGAAAAACACTTCAATGATTGAGCTCATACGAAGCAAGATAGTGGTGGTTCTTGGAGGTCAATCATACAAGCTTCAGGACATCATTGCAGTGGCTCCTCAGGACAGTGTCCTCCGCTTAACCATCTTCACAAGATCACAAGACCAGGGAGCAGAAGTAGGCAATTCAGCCTATCAAGTCTGCTCCGCCACTTCACCATGAGTTAAACTATTCTCCCATCTAGCCCCATTTCCCTGCCTTTTCCCCATATCCCTTGATACCCTGACTAATTAGATACCTCTCAATCTCCACCTTAAAGACCCCCAATGATCAGGCCTCCACAGCTGTACATGGCAACAAATTCCATAAATCCACGCCCCTCTGGCTAAAGAAATTACTCCGCATCTCTGTTTTAAATGGGTATCCTCTCATTCTAAGACTGTGCCCTCTTGTCCTGGACTCACCCACCATGGGAAACAACTTAGCCACATCTACTCTGTCCAGTCCTATCAACATTCAAAATGTTTCTATGAGGTCCCCTCTCATTCTTCTGTACTCCAATGAATACAGTCCAAGAGCCGAGAAACGGTCCTTGTACGTCAGCCCTTTTCATTCCAGGAATCATCTTCGTAAATCTTCTCTGAACCCTCTCCAACATTAGTACATCCATTCTAAGATAAGGGGCCCAAAACTGCACATAGTACTCCAAATGAGGTCTCACCAGTGCCCCATAGAACCTCATTAACACATCCTTACTTTTATACGCTATTCCTCTTGAAATGAATGCCAACATAGCATTTGCTTTCTTTACCGCCGACCCAATCTGGAGGTTAACCTTTAGGGTATCCTCCAGATAGGGGGGCACGAGGACCCCCAAGTCCCTTTGCACTTCCAAATATTGAATTTTCTTCCCATGTAGAAAATAATCTGCCCGCTTATTTCTTCTTCCAAAGTGTACAACAGCACATTTTTAACATTATATTTCATCTGCCATTTTTTGCCCATTCTCCTAAACTGTCCAGATGTCACTCTGCAACCTTTCTGCTTCTTCAACACTTTCTGTTCCTCCACCTATCTTGGTGTCATCTGCAAGCTTAGCCACAAAACCATTTATTCATAATCTAAATCATCGATATACAGTGTAAAAAACGGCCCTAAAACCAACCCCTGCAGGACACCACTAGTAACTGGCGGCCAACCAGAATTTTGTCAAATATACTGGTATTGGGCATTGCCAGGTACAGCCAATCAGAAGAAATAGCTTTTAAATCAACCAATTAAAATTTAGCATATCTTGAAAAGGAAAAATTCAGAGCAGCCAATTTTCAAATGCATTAATTTAGTAAATTAATAGCAAAAGATTTTCAAGATCCATAATTATAGACACTGCTTGAGCCCCCAGCTGGTTTTTATTCTTTGAAACAACTGCAGAAGGCATAGAAAAAAAATAGAAGATATTCTAACACTCTAGCTTTCTTAAAATTTTTCAGAATAATGGAAACTAATGAAATTTACAGAGGGAAAATTGCATACAGAATTTTTCCAAAGAGATCAGTAACATAACTAAAATCTCTGGTGTAAATCTGTACATTTAAGGGCTGCCTTGAGAGTGATGATTTTAAATATTAAGGATGCAAATGCAAATCCAGAACTGAATGAATTCATTTTCAACACACAGAGCATTACAATTAAATATAATTATACACTAAATAATTGTTTCAAACAGTGCTGAAAAAATTGTCCACTGTGCTTCAATGCATCAGTGTGATGTGGGATTTCCTTCATTTATCAATATCAAAAATATAAGTATCTTAAACATTAGAGATTGATTTCTAATCCAATTCAAACCAATGTGGTCTAGCAAACAATCTGATCCTACAGAGGACGAGTTCAATTGAACTAGCCTTGGCAGCTATTTTGGGGGAAAAATTCAGATTTCCTCACTCCCTTTGCATGAACAATTTCCAGGCATCACTCTGAATCACTTGTCAAGTATGTCCCAATTGCACTCCCCAGAAACAAGTAGTAACTTCTATTCATCCAATAAAATTTAAGTCATTTTGAATGCATCAATTCATTTGCACCTAATTTTCTATAATCGTGTGAACCCACCCTTGCTCACGTAACCTTGTCTCAACTCCCTCAACTCCAACCTCATTCAGGTAAATCTGTGTTACAACCCCTAAAAATTCAAGACTCCCTTTCTGAGATAAAGTGCTGAGTGTTTAAAGCAGTGTAGTCCAGAAGCAGTCTAATTTGAGAGAAGCCTCATCCTTTGTTCTTCAATGACCCCCCCCCAACCCCGCTGAGGGAAGGGTTAACAATCTGTAAGCCTTTACAATTATTTCTGCAAGTTCTGTGAAAAAGATTATTCAATTCTTTGGAGATTTTTGGGATCCTGGTGTTGCACACAAAATCAGCATCTAATGCCCATTCCTAACTGCCTTCAAGAAAGTGGTGGTGAGCTGCCTTCTTGATCCACTACAATCCTTTGGTGATTGAACATCTATAATGCGGTGGGGAGGGGATTTCAGGATGTGTACTCAGCAACAAGGAAGGAACAGTGATATATTTCCAAGTCAGGAATGTGTGCAACTTGGAAGGGAACATGCATGTTGTGGTGTTCCCATGGCTTTGAAGTCCTTGTCTTCTTTTGTGGTAGAGATAGTTGGTTTGGGAGGAGCTACAGGAGTAGTCTGGGTGAGTAAATGCAGTAAATTTTATACATGGTACAAACAGCAACCACTTGCACTGGTGATGAAAGGAATGAATATTTTGGTGGTGGATGGGTTACCAATCAAGCAGGCTGCTTTGTCCCAGATTGTGCTACGTGACTGGAGAGTTGTTGGAGCTACACCTTCTGGCTTTGTAAAAGGTAGAAAGGCTTTGGGGTATCAGGAGGCAAGTTAATCACTGCAGAATATCCAGCTTCTTATCTCTTCTTGCAGCCAAGTATTATGTGGATGACCCAGTTGAATTTCTACTCAACGGTGATCCTCAAGATGTTGATGGAGGGGGATACTAATATAATGAAATGCGCGGAGTAGATATTTACACCTTTTCTTGGAAAAAGTCATTACTTGGTACTTCCATTGGGTTCAATGATTGACCTTCAACAACCACAACCACCTTTGTTAAAATACGACTCCAACTATTAAAGACACTGATAATTATTTTCTGCTGATTGAAATGTATACCCAAAATCTTTCTCAATAATTTTCCATTTTCTAATCAATTTCCTGCCCATTCAGTAGTTTCCTCTGGCTTTCATTTTTGCTGAAAAATTGTTAGATATCTTGTAAAAATATCACCAGGATAAAAACAGCCACACGGCAAAACCAGGAATGCCCAATTTACGATCTTTACTGAGCATTCTGTACTGCGAGCTCAGCAAAAAATCTCAGTGATACATGAATGTGAAATAAACAATGCTATTGATTATACTTCAAGCACAAACTGATCAAGTTCATCCTTTACCAAAATGAAGATAGTGTCAAAATAATTGTTAGTTTATCAGAACGACTTACCTCCCCATGCATTAGCTACTGAGGTTGTTATTACTGGGGTGTTCTGCACTGTTGGTACAAAAGCTGACTGCAGATTGAAGATATCGTTGGAAAGACTGGGTGCACTGTATTAGAAGCCAAAAAGTTCCAAGTTAACTTAACATGAAAATTTCTAATATAAGAATTTGCTCTGACACTTCTAGATTGAAATTGCAAATTGCAGGAGGGTAGTGTTCAGTGCTTAACCATAATATCCAAGTGTATTTTTGTTGGTTTGAATTTATATCTGCATGCTGTTTGTCTATACTGAATCCACTAAGTTAACATTAAAGATTTCCACATTTTGTACTACCTTTAGTAACCATTCTTGAGCTCCAGAAAATGGGCCCCAAGTGCACAAAGCCTGTCTGCACTATGGGAAATGTGCCAAAAGGTGGGGCTATCAACATTAAAATATTTCTTATGAAGCTCAGCAAGAGGCAAGAATCACAGCAGATAAAACATCTGATCAACTGGTTTTCAGAAACACAAAAAGCCAGATTTTGGAGTTACATGAGAGACTGCAGATTCTGGAAATCTAGAGCACACACAAAGTGCTGGAGGAACTCAGTGGGTCAGGCAGCATCTGTGGAGGGAAAGGGACAGTTGACATTTTGGGTCGAGACCCTTTATCAAGACTGATTTCATCAGGACTGATGTTGAAAAGTTTGAAATAAAATATCACAGCATATCACAGTATCAAAGTATCTAAATACTTCAGCAAACTATTTTCACTTGTGCTCAGAAAGGGTTCTAAATGATCCTGAAAAGACTACATGAAAGAAAACAGTAATCAGAAGAAGATTTCTTTTAGATTTATATGAGTATACGTCAACAGCAGCTTCTCTCTGTAGAAGGTTGATACAAGTGCTAGGCAATCTTCATGTGCTATTTCAGTCCTGATTTTACTGGTTTCCAAATTTAGTGATTTTTTAAAAAGTAAAATTATATTAAATGAAGGTGATCTTTGCATTTGAGGAATTCTTTTTGTACTTTACAACTGAACAATTTGTTGATTTCCACTGTAAATATTCAATCCAATGTCCTGAAGGGGAGCAACACAGGCTGATAGGAAGTCATGGGTTGGAGTCGTAGAACTGAAGGGTTTTAGAACATGATCCAGACCAAAAAGAGGAACACAAGGCTAGGTCATGCATTATGATATACATTATAAACATGCATTCTAGATGTATTTATTATTTTTAAAAATCACGATTTTCATACACAAGCACCCTGACAAGATTAATTTTACTCTTACAATCCAATTCCTAATAATTTACTTTATTCTATATTTTTATATAGTGATACAAAAACATTCAAAAGAACTGAAAATTTTCAGCATGTAACTCATATAAATTAAGTGAGCTCAAATTGGAGTTAAATGGGTGAAATAAGATTTATGATTCACAGCTATTATGAAGAAGTTAGGGTTAACTTTAAAGATTTTCACCTGTTAGTACTTGTTACTGGTGTGGCTACTGAGAATAGATCAACTGCTGTTGTGGTATTGATGCTCTTCCCTGATGTGGAGCTTGGAGACACAGTGGTGGATGCAGTTGCAGACTGGGGTTGTATCGGTACCTCTTTATGCCGCTGTTCCTGTTAAGAAGAGAGTCAATTCAGATTTCGCATGATGTCCTTTCAAATAAATAATACATACAGGGTAAATAAGTATGAATTCAGCTGTTAAAATAATGACAGATATTATCTACCTGCATTAGAAATCCAGGTGAAATAGCTTCACACTAGCTACATATGCCAAGATTATAAATCAGGCTTCGCTAGCTGGAGGGACTAAGTCCAAGCTAAGGTCCCACAGCTTCAAATTTTGGGGCAGGGTTTTACAATCACTGGTCAGTTTCTTAAATGAAGCACTGGTTAAAAAGCTTCAATATTTTCTTCAAAAGTACATGTCCTTAATTGGTTTGCAGACCTGAACTGTCCCAAGTTCAATTTATGCAAGTTAGCAGAGCTCACATTGATCATGACTGGGATGCGATAAACAGCATTACACCCCTGGACTGGGATAAGGGTTGTGCTATGAAAGGAAAACTGAGACATTCACAAGTAATGAATCAAAAAGTGTCTCTTCAGCCTAACTTCTAACTGCAAGATTGCTTTGTTTCATAGAAATCTATAATATCACAAAACCTACCAAGCCCACCACTACCCCAGAAATAAATTCCTTACTCCATTTGATCTGGGAGTTTGCACGCTTGCAACTCCCAGATCAAAGATACAAGATTTGATAAAAAGACAGAGCTTTCAGCATTCTGAAACAGCACTAAAGTACATTAATGATCATTGAAGAAATTTTTCACCACTCATTTCCAAATAATCTAAAAATAAACACAAGAAGTTGGTATTCATGCTTCAGTGCATGAATCAGAGACCATGTCAGGTTAAATGCAGGAAGTTAAATGCTGAATAGGGAAGCAAACCACAAACCTTGAGAGCTTGTAGTCTAGCTTGCTCCTCTTCCAGAGCTGCTTGCTTTTCCCGCTCATCAACTTTACTCAAAGACATCCCTGTATTGGAAAGAGTGGAAACTGCATTCGATAGGGTCGTTGCTCTGTGGAGTGGGAGGAAGATAAATACAAGAAACTGTCAAATAAGCTTGGTGACAACACCACTGTCAGTGATTTTATACACAATTTATTTGTAACTATCACTCCTTCTCTGTATTTGAGAGCAAAAATTAACCTGCATTTATTGTAAGTTACTGTAGTTTGTTTCCTTTTCTCTTTAAAGACTATTTCCTCTGCAAATTGATTTTGCTTTAAAACACCCCACCTCAAATCCAGCTAACACAATGATGTCAATAAATATATTTTTAAAAATGCAGCTTTATTGCTAATCCAGTCATTTCAAAACATTATTTTGGTATAACATTGCCCAGATCTAGTTATTAAATGGCATACTGTACAATATGTACTGAAGAATCCCTATATCATTAAAGTTTTCCTAACAGCTGAATTGAATGAAGAACTGAATAGAAGCAATGATATCCTTGTTCAAGGGTATTTAAGATTTGTTTTAAACTATTAATTTTGCCCTATTAAATTACAAGATATTACTTCAATTTTACAAATAATTAGCAATATCCATTACAAAAATGGGTAAAATAAAATCCAAAAATTTGAAGAGATTTCTATTGTATTTAATCACCAAATGGCCATTGGTCATAGGGTATCTTTAGTCAAGTTTTGGAAGAGTTTACAATTGCCAAGTTAGGAAAAATCTGGCAGCATCGCCACACTATTAGATTATGAAATAAATCCTGCAGATCAGAAAATCTGAAATATTTAATGTTTAAGAGAAATAGGTTGTGCAAAGAAAATAATTACACCACTTCATTAGTAGTTGTTTCTGGCTTGACCACAGCAAGTGTCAGAAAATTCAGCCTTAATAAAGAGTATCTTTCCAGACTTCTTCACACATGCAAATCTTTCAGCCACAAATTTATCATAAAGTTTTCATTTAAAAGTTGTTACATAGTAATTTTCAGCATCTTTGTCACTATTGCCCCTGCCAATGTCATGCATGACAAATTTTTTTCTTCCACTATTTCATCTGAATGATGGAACCAATTATAATATATGCAAGCTTGGTGATGAGAAATCTGGATGGGAGTCTGAGTTGTAAGGTGTATGCAGAGAGGCTTCAGTGGGAGATACAGAAAGGTCAAATTTTTCTACATTGTATTCCATCTGCTATATCCTCACCTATCCAACGTTGAAAAATGTGAGATAGAAGAAGTAGAGAACTTTTTAGAATGATGACAGATTGAAAAGGTTCAGAAAGGTCTGGATGTCTGCATACACAAAAGGTACTGCAAGCAATTAGGAAAGCCAACTGGATGTTGCCCTTCATGGCAAGAGAATTTAAGTACAAGGACAAAAGCATCTTTTGCCAATTATCTTCTTAGACAGTAACTGAACCAAAGATGACTTGCTTTCAAACCAGTTAGTGGGTTTGGGGTGGCTGATGAGGCCAATGTGGGAACCATACACTCTTCCACAGATGGGGCTAGAAGTTCAGCACGTGGTGCAGTTCTTCTGCCACTGATACCAGGCTTCGGTGTGCTCCCAATGCACGGCTTCAAGGTTCCCAATATCTTCCTGAATGTTCCTTCTCCACTTTGACTAGTCATAGGTCAGACATTCCCAGGAGTCAGGATGGATACTGCACTTCAAGGAGGCACTGAGCACATACTTGAATTCTTTTCTTTGCTTGGGAACCTCCTTCCATGACAGAGCTCAGAACAGAGTGTTTATTTTGCAAGCCTGGCATTAGACATAGTCACTGAACAATGTGGTCTGGACAT
>JARFYF010000112.1:74499914-74526543 GCA_030265395.1 Rhina ancylostomus | reverse complement strand
TACTAACCCACCCTTCCACATCCTCATCCAAGTCATTTATAAAAATCACAAAGAGCAAGGGTCCCAGAACAGATCCCTGACCTCCAGTCAGAATATGCTCCATCTACAACCACCCTGTCTTCTACTGGCGAGCAAATTCTGAATCCACACAGCCAAGTTTCCCTGGATCCATGCCTCATGATTTTCTGACGTGGGGATAGGATGGGAGAGGAGTTCAAAAACCAACTCCTACAGTATTTTCAATTTTCACAAGTTCAATGAAGAGAACATTTAGGGAACATGGGTGTCACTAGTAAGACCAGTATTTACTGCACATCTCTAATGGTGTTGGCAAGCCTTTTCCTCGAACTATTGCAATCCAACATTGCTATTGCACAAGGAATTCCCAAACACAGACCCAATGATAACAAAAGAATGAAGTATATTTTTCAGTTTGGATATTGTGTAACCTGGAGAGAAATACAGGTGGTTGTGTTCCTGTACAATTGCTGTCCAAAGAGCATCTTATAAGTAGTGCACACCAGTGGAGGAGGGAGGAATGCTTAGAGCACTGACTGAACTGCTAATCAAGAAGTCTGCTTAGCCTTGATGGTACCAAGCTTGAATGTGGTTGAGGCTGCACTCATCCAGGTAAATGGAGAATATTCAATCATATTCCCGATTTCTCCATGCAGACATTGAGGGGCGGTAAATAAAATTGAATATGCACAATCAACAAGCACCTCCAAATCAAACCTTAGGATAGAGTGAAAAATCATTGATATCACTGATGAAGATGGTTGGGCCCAGGACACTAAGCTGAGGAATTCTTGTATTAATATTCCAGTACAGCCACTAGAGCCATATACTTTGTGCACGACTCCAGAGTTTACCCTTTGACCCTGGCTCTTTGATGCCACATTCAGGTCTAAAGATGGCTTGATATCAAGGGTAATCACTCAATTTGCCTACAAAATTCAACTCTTATTCATAAATGGACCAAGTCTACCGCAATAACCATGTTGCACTCCCAGGAAATAAGAATGGTGGCTGGAGTACACTGCAACCATATGTGGTACCCAAGACAAACTCCGTAACCTTCCGGTCCTGATGAACCCAAAACCAATTGTGTCTTTTGCTTGTCCACAGGGGCAATGAGCCAGATGCATTAAGCTATGCCAACTATGCCAACATAGTTTTGCTATGATGCAAGTGTCATTACAATTATATTGCTCTGGTGAAAGTTCAAGGCCCTCTGCAGGTTATATACTATACAAAATTGTGATGTTTGAAGCAGCACAGAACTGACAAAACAAAATGCAAATTTACATTATTAATTTTAATCAGTCCTCCAGTAATTATTTAGGCACATGTATCTGCTTTCCATAATTGAAGTTGTTCATAAATAGTCAGAGGAAATAGTCAAGGCAGCAAACAGTTTCTCACCAGCTTTTCTCTTTTATAAACTATTTGGAGGCCAGAGACTTTGAGTGACTTTGCATTGAAGATCATAATTGTTTGCTGCTTGAAATCTATTTCCTCATCACTTTATATGGAAATGGGGAAAGTGTTCCCCACACTTTGGGGGGGGGAAAAAAAAAGAGTTCAGGGGAGATGCCAGAGGGAGGTTTTTCAGCCAGAGAGTGGTTGGTGCATGGCATGCACTGCCTGGGGTGGTGGTGGAGGCAGATACATTGGACAGGTTCAGGAGATTGTTGGATAGGCATATGGAGGAATGTGGGGTGGGGGATACGCGGGAGGAAAGAGTTAGATAGTGTGAGGTGTGGTTTGATGGATGGTACAACATGGTGGGCTGAAGGGCCTGTATTGTGTTGTATTGTTCTATATGTCAGTCCCACCATCACAAGAATCAGTTTGGTGAACCTTTATTACACTCCCTTTGTGGCAGATATGCTCTTCTCAGAGGTAAAAGATCTAAACTGGACACAGTACTCCAGGTTTGGTCTCACCAAGGCCTTGTACAATCAACGGAGGTGAAAAGGAAATTAATTTGACAAGTTTGCTCTACTAGGCATAGAGGCAATGTCAGTATAGTCTCCCACGCTGTAAGTATTCTATGATTCTCGGATTTTAAGAGTGAAATGGGTACTCAAAGGGAAAATGTGGTTAAATTATCCTTCCATCAAAGAGGAACAGAATCTTGCTCAATGGCAAACTTAAATGCAATAACAATAGCTAAACAAAAATATGTGAGCTTAGATACTGTCATGAAAGAGAGAGTATGCTCTCTCCATGCTCAGGAGAGAGCGATGAAACAACCTGAATCACAACTCAGTGAAGGGGGAAGAAAGGACATTTACCAGGAAGTGAGAAATAGGAAGAAAACTACATTTCATCTCAGAATTACAAGAGAATGGCTGCCAAAAGAGATCTATTTATAGTTTAAGAGAATGTTGCTTAATAGGTGTGGACATTGAAAGATATTTAGAAAATAATTTATTACAACTCAGGGTACCATCTTAGACCATAACTGGGAAACTTAATATTTCAATGCACAATGGAAGCAGGTTTCTCCCAAGGAATGAGTAGATCAATGGAAGTTTAACAAAATTCTTGTGTAATAGACCCATAATTTTTATAAGGTTTTTGATCACTTTGTCTCATCTGCGGCATTGGTGAGAGACAAAGTGAATGAAATTGAGTGGGGGATTGGGATTGGGGAAAGAAACATATTGCAGTAAACTTTAATTTTAAAAGAAGATTAATGTTGCATATTTTTCAAAGTTAAAGAAACAAACAGCGTCATTTTGTGCCCATTTATGTCTTGAGCCATGCAGGTTGGGTTCAGGCAAATATGCCTAGAATATAACAATCAATGCTATTCAGAAACATGCATATAATATGGCATTAGCTAAAATGGTTTTGGATACCTTCTATCAATAGCAATGTTACAACTCACATGCTTTTTTTTTAAACTTCCATTCTTTTCAGAAGATACTTTAATGTAGTGCCTCAACATTAATAAAGTCCCTTAAGCTTCCCATAGAATTAATTAGGTTTTTTTAAAAAATGTATTTTCGCAAGCAGTTACAGCAAAAGATACAGTAAAAATCATGAATGCATTACTCAGTGACTATGCTAATGCATGCAATTTGGGATTACGAGTGCAATTACCTGCCTTCAAGATTAACATTTAATAAAGAAATGAGTAAGATTACAGCATAAGCACAATTCATTCTCCATTTGGCTATCTATCCTCTCATGATGCCAGGATAATTTGAGTGTTGCCAGTGATTCTCTTGTATCTTACTTATTATTGTCAAATTTGATCCCTTTGCCCAAGACTACCAGCTATTTGGGAAAATAGTGGTTAGTATTTTTTTTCCTAAGACAGACTTGACCACAATATTGTATTAATGAAATGAAGAGCTGGAACCCTTGCGCACTGAGCACCTCGAACTAAACAAAATCAGTTAATTTGTACAATTTCAGTTGGCGTCTTGTAGTATTCACTAGAGATTTAAGAATCTACCCAGATTTTTATATATATTTGAACACATCTCAAATTTCAAATCACAGGCAAGAGTTACCACATCCTTCCTGCACTACTTTATTGTCAAGTCCTTAAAACTCTTCAAATTCTGACCTCCAACAGTTTCCTCTTTCTCCTGACACCCACAAACATTTAAAACTCAAAATCTGCATCATTCAACTCCTAGTTATCAATAACCTCCTAAACTGTGTACTTTACCATAAAACAGGTTCTATGTTGATTAAAACTTATGTTAGCCTCTGTACCAAAATAAGAAGAGCTCATCTACAGAATGAATTAATCCATCCCTGCGGCCAACCAATTGCCTAAGATCTTTCCATTGTTCTACAAATATTACTCACAATAAGCTGCACCCTGCAAATTCCAGCAGTACCACAAAACCTAAGTTTGATTTTTACTGAACAGGCATCCGAACATGTTAGATAGAAGGATGAGAGGGGGGATAATTAAAAGCACCACTTCTACATATAACAAGAAGTATAATGCTCTAGAATCTACAACTCTGATCATCCTGGTTTGGAGCTGAAGGGTAAAAGCTTTTGTATAAAAGCAATAAAGCATGTTTATGTACTCTCTTTTTTGGCATTATAGACAGAAACAATTTCTCCAATGAAACAAAGTACAAGTACACTGATTTCACAATAATTGTAAACTACCTCCCAATTTTGCAATATAGTTATCAAAGTTAGAAAGGTTAATGTTGGGATATATTGATCAACCACCTATCAAGTCCCATTCAGCTGAGGGCAATACTTAAGCTCTACTTCATAAATCACAATGTTAACAAGCACAAAATTGAGTTCACATACAACATACATGAATAAATCATGTATGCACAGAGACTCATGCTCTCTGTAGAAAAAGAAAACTTAAAACCCAGGAACAGGGAAATGGATAAAGCTAAATGATATATGTACACTGACCTGAGTTAGATCTGGAATGTCACCCTGATCAATTCCAACTTGCTGTGTCAACAAAGAAAAAGTTCACATTACTTCATGCAGTGGCAAGTAAATAAAAACGGAAAGTGACTTGCATGCTTATAGAAATGCTTAATATACAGGAAAGTAAAGTGGGGGAGTGGGAAGGAGACGGGGGGGGGTGGGGAGATGGGTGGCAAAACAAAAATGGTTGCGATGGACCACAGATGAGAGAAAATTGGTGTTCACCTCTGCAGTTTTGAGGAATTCAGACAGCTTTGTCATTCTGGCCAAAAATTTTTTATAGATGTCCAGGGCCTCCTTGCACTGATTTTTCTTCATATCAAAGTATTTCTCTAGAAGGTAATCAAGATCAGAGGTCTAGTACAAGTTTTGAAAATCCGTACCATTTGAAGGAGTTGTTCTTTTTTTAAAAACTCATTTAAATACTTAAATTGCATATGTTCCATACCTGCCACAGTATTTGTTTTTAAAGCAGCTGGAGTCAGAACCATTGAAATGCATGAAAACAGGAAATAAAACACACCTAATTAACTGCAACAATGCTGTTGAAATTGGTACAAGCTTTAAGTAATTTCTCAGATCAAAATTTGAAACTGTCTCCCCCAAAATTTACATTATTTCACACTACATGTGAGAACTAATTTTCTAAAAAGTATTAATATATTCTAAAGTTCTGAAATAACTAGGAAGGAAATGCCATTTGGCCCATAAGCAATCAAAGGCTAAAAGCATGTCCGTTTCCCTGCTTACAAATAAAAAATGATACATACTTTACTTAAACTTGCCTCTACGTAGCTAAGATGGAGAAGTCAATAGTAATAGTTTGACACGCACAAAAGAAATCGGTAGATGGAACATCTGGATACTGATCACTCAATAAACCCCTTTAAAGTAGAGTGTGTGCAACAGCTAGCAGTATCATATTTGTTAGCTGGCAAGAGCCTACTTAAGATTCAGAATTCTGTTCACTTTATAAACTAGTTTAGACTAATTCCCTGAAAGACTACAAGCTGAAAATAAATCTTAGCACATGCTGAAAGCTGTACCAATGAAAGACACTAAGCATGATCCTTTACCCTATGAATCACCATTTCATCATTTCCATCACTTTTAACATGTTGGCATCTTATGCCAAATAAAAAAAGAAATATTTGGTATAGCTGAAGAGATAGGTCCCCTTTTAAAACAGCTCATTGGTTGTCAGCTGAAAGGTTAAAGTTCTAATGCTTATTACATAGTTACTTATACTGTTCATTCCTGTATCCTAACAATCCTTTCATTGACTCAAATATCTTAAAAACAAGTCAAAAAACTTTAACAAAACAAGTTTATCTTTTGAAAAAGAAAGAGGTACTCAAAATCAAGATGAAGTAAAATAGTTTGACCAAAACTGGCAATTAGGAAAACATAAATTAGACAATTTAAATGAGGAAGTAACATTGGAAAGATTCAAAACATTCTATCTGCAAATCAGGAAAGATTGGCATTGTTGCCTTGACTGAAAAGTAATTCAACCCTTTGGTTGTTCTGCCTTAACCATTCAGGAAATAGCTTGTACTCATCACAAAACTATACTTCCATCAGTCTAGGAATACAAAGCACGAAACCAAAAGGGTGATATTTTGTAAGTGTTCAGGAGAAAGTATTTGTACTTAACTATTAACATTCTTCCAGGTCCATACAACTTCACGTGCCCTCTACAACAATCAAGATGAGCTGTGCTTAGCACTGGGTCATCTCTTCAGTAGCTAGGGATGAGAGATGGGCTAGTTGCATGAGTAGTTTTCAGGGTCCAGAGGATTGTGCTAGATAACTAATGGATCCTATGCCCATATTATATTAAATTTGATTCATAAAATGTTTATTCAACAGTAATCTCCAATTTCAATGATTGGTGGACAACATTTGAATTCACTGATTTTTAATGAGAACAAAGTAAGTGGCTTCACTACTCTCAATTATGTTCATTATATACAAGGACAGAAATATATAAAGAAGAGACCAGAAACTGCAGATGCTGTAATCTTAAGCAATGAACTGCTGGAGAAACTCAACAAGTCAAGCAAGATCCGTGAAGGAAAAGGAATTGTTGATGTTTCTGATCGAGATATTGCATCAGGATTGATGCAGGGTCTCGTTTGGAAACCATGAACAATTGCTTTACCTCCACAGATGTTGCTTGACCCACTGAGTTCCTCCAGCATTTGTTTTTTGCTCCAGCTGTGCATAAAAACTAATTCCCAACTGAGGCTACATTTGAAGTTTGCCACAGAACTGATGAGGTACAGTATTTAAAATAATTTATTGTTCAGACCAGAAACCACACTACAGACTTATTTTTGCACAACTAATTCTTCTCACAGATAAATTGCTGAAAGTATGTATAGACTCCGAGTTGTTCCCAAAACCTAGCTAAAACCTTTCCCTGTAGTAATAATAGCAGAAAGCTCAGCTTTTAAGATTAGTAATCCAGGGTCAGGAAACATTTTAACACTCTTTACTACTTAGATTTGTTTGTGCACACCAGCAACTACCGCCAAATCCTTTCATGTCACTGAGGAACACTAAGCCAATCACAACTGTGAGCAATTATACACACAAAGGCAAGTATCAAAAGGAAAAAACAAATGAAAACAGTATTGAAATGTTTAGTTCCAGTGAGATGGTTCATAGAAAAATTGGGAATGATCACCTTCTAACCATTTTTAAAAATTTTATAAATTTACTGGCCTAATCCATACTCCAAGTACATTTGCCTCCGCAAACAGAAAATGCACAACAGCTTAATCTCAGCATTACATCTTGGAAGCAAATTGAACTAATTAGAACAATTAGAAATATTCTGCATGAATAAGTTGAAATATGGGATCCTGCTGCTGATGGTGCAAATTGAAAGTTATGCAATAGCACTTCTATTTGGACACTTATGAAATGCCAAGTGCAAGCACTTACAGGAAAGGCACTTAAGAATATGCCACAGAGATATTTTAAACTTGCAAGATTTATCCTCAGAATGGATTGAAAAACCATTTCAAATGGTTAAACAAGAAGAATAACTTTATCACTTCTTACACTTGGATGAAAAGGTCTGCATTACATCCAGTAATGAATTCCAAAACCATATCTATGGAAACAGGTTACTGTAATATCCTGTGCTGCAAGTTGCCATCTGTAACATTATATTGTAACAACATTTTTGTGATAATTAAGCCTTGTTCAAATTCTAAAGCATTTACTCAATGTTAACAGAAATACATTCATGCACCCAGTTACCTACCCAGTAAGTTGATGATCCCTTCATTGTAGGCAGCAAAAAGCCTGATAGAATCTTTGAACAGTAGCATGAAGGCAGCATTTATTACTCCATTAGTTAGTTCATTAGGATTAGCCTGCATCCAAAGAAAGAAGGGACATTAAAAGTCAAAGACAAAACTGACATGCTGTGCTTAAAAAGTTCATGAACTTGGACTGTCCAATCTGACATCTGCCAACTACTTACTGGTAAGTACCACCACTCCCTGTTTATCAATACTGGGCCCGGTGAAGTTATCATTAAAGTTACACCCCTCAAAACCCAATTTTACAACTTATCCAAAGCCCACATGCAAAAGCTGAATAGAATTCAGTTATTCCATTGCATATAATGACCACATCTGATCCAAATATGAAGTGATCTTTATTTACTTACTATTTGTTTAAGCCATTATTTCAATAATTGACAGCCTCACTTAGCATATTACAGGTATATTTGCCATAGGAAATAGAAATATCTATAATGAAAACATCGGTCAATTTATCTATCAGCAATTCATATGATTGTAACTTTCTTTTGGACTAACTTGCCTTCAGAGGACAAAGTAATAATTTTATGCTACTTTAGTCTAAATCTATAGACATTTCAACATTTTGTGTTGTGTATGATGCAAGAGCAACATGAAAAACCTGAAAACTGTTAACAATAGCAATAACTTTAATGAAGTTCATGCACACTAACCAAAACAAGAAATCACATTCTGGTGCCTACCTGTCCATAACCCTCTCCCACCACTAACACCCCCAAGTCCCAGACTGAGGCAAAAACCCAGTTTCTTCCCAGAGTCTGAGGCCAAGATGCACCAAAAACTCTCAGGCAGGCCTAGATCACTGAAAAAGGTCCTCACTAAACCCATGTAGGAAGATTAACCGCTGGCGTCTTAGCTAGAGACTAATGAACTGGCCACCTGCTCAACAGAGAAGAAACTAATTCCAAATATATGTATTTGAACCATTCATGGAATACACCAAAACAATTTAGTTAGTTATTTGCCTAGGAACTTCATACAAGCAGCCCAATGGACACTGGCATTTGATTCTAAAACAGTATGGTTAAATAATTGTTTGTACAGCTGAGTTAAAAGACTGGATGTGTTGGAGTAGCAGAGGATTACATTTAGGAAAAAAGCAAGTTCAGTTTTACTTGGAGAAAGGTACAACAGTAATGAAGTGTTATATGCAAAGTTGCTGACCAACTTCTCTAGATAAAACAGCAACATCAGGGCAATGATTAAATTTCAATCTAGAATTTACACCTGCAACACACCAACTGCCAAAGGAATAGCACAAGTTCTCTATTCTAAAAATATAACATAATAAACTAGCTCTAGCATGGCAGGTGAGGGAGATTCACAAGCATAACATTCTGTACAGCCAATGAAAAATCTAATAATTCCCTTAAGAAATGCCTCTTTGGTGGAGTTTTGTTTAAAGTTAAAAGTCGGTAGGGCTGTCATGGAAGTTCTTACCTCAAACTGCAACAAAAGATTCCAACCACAAATGATCTCCCCTCCCAGCTATCAGTGAAGGGCAGCTTTGACTGGCTGTGACAAAATATGCCTTGAAGGGTGTTGTGTGCCAAAGCAAAAACTGAGCAATTACACTGGCACCACAAAATTCTACTGAGTACGGCCAAGGTGACTAAATAGTTCTGACACAAAGGACGAGATAATGTGAAGAATGTACAAAGGAGTAGAGTTAGTGAACCAGAGTGCAAGTAGAGATACAAGACTTCAAAAATACAGTGTAGAGTTTTAAAGGAGGGATAAATCGATGCATGAAAAGAACCCAGTCAACTGGGGAGGGGGAAAGATGATCTAGGTTGAGGCTTAGGCTGCATGAATTTATGCAGAATAGATTTGCAAAGAATATATTGGAGAAATAAAGTCTAAAGATAACAAAATGCAGGTAAGAAAATCTTAGTTGATTCTTTGCATCAGCTTTAGCGAAAACATAGATATCACAGTTCTATCAGTTCACATGCTGGAGCTATCTACTACATAATTACAACTAATAGGCTGTTGGCAATTCAAATTGAACGGTATTCTCATTCTAGACACTATACTAGCTATCTTAAAGATAAAGCTTCTATGAATGTCATTTGTTGATTTCTCCCAGTTATTGGATTTTCATTATTGTAAATGCAAATGTGATGCCAAGAATGAATTAGTCTTACATGAAAAAACATTTCTTAAACACAAGAACTGTTAATATTAAAAAATGGCAGTGACAGCTTTATCTTCCCTAAAAATTGTATTATTTCTTAAAATTAGAAAGTTATAACTATATTTTAAATTTGGAATATTTGATGCCTCTGAAATATACAAAAATATGGAATACAAATACAATAGTCACATCAATAATCAGCCTAATCCATTTGCTCTGTATTGTTGGCTCTTTCCATTCCTAAATTATCCAGATATCAAGTATCAAAGAGATAATAGAAGGGGAAGGAAGTAACTTTTTTTAAAAATTAAAACTGAACAATGAAGTACTGTCAGAATTTAGAGATGTTCCTATATGAGGGATACATGTTTAAAGGCAGAGATCAATTCCCAATAAATTTTTATTTTTAATATAAATTATTTCAGTTGGTCACTGGGCAAGGTTATAAAATTACTTGCACATACATCAAAATCTAAGAGTGCATCAAGTTGATTCTGTATTAGAGGCAGTGTCTTCAGCAATTTCTCTGTATTCATTGTCCTCATTACTCCATCCATTCTACAAGAATACACAAAATGTTATTGCTTTTTTCATTTATATGTTAACATTGTTAGACAAAATTCCTCTTATGCATCATCTAGTTGCAGAGAACACATACAACCCCTGTTTATAAGCAATTTGCAGAAAATAAAAAGCATTGCGTTTTACAAAAGGTCATAAATATCAAAATTTGGGCCCGAATCCAGATGAAGTGTAATTTCAAGCAGGTACATACTGTCAGATCATAAAGCCGAACATGCTGTCATTCTATTCTGAGCCAAAATTATAAAAGCTTGTTGCACTTTTAAACAGAATCCAGGCATTTCATACATTTTAATAAATCCTATTAGATTTCTTCTGATATTGCTCACTAAAATTAGTGAAGTATTTTGCAAAACAGTGTATAATTGTCAAGAGAAGTCTCAGGTATGGTTAAAATTCAAATCAAAATAAAACAATGATTGCAAACAATTTTTAAATAGTCATTAACCAAAAAGATAACCAATCACAAACTAATATATGGGTTTACAAATAGAAACAAGAACTAAAAATAACAAGCAAAGTGGAAAGCAAAGGAAAAATTGAGGATTAACTGGGAAAACTATAAGCAAAAATGCCGATGTAAAACGAGTTAACAGGAAAGTATTGAAATTCACATTTCAGGGCAGAATACTAAATATTCCAGAGGAAATGTCCTGATGAGAATTCATTGGGCTGAAACATCAAACACTTTTTCTCTGATGTAGTCGAACTCTAACATTTTTATTCCTATTTCATAAAAAAATAACACAATGGGCAGCATCATACTGATGGCTATTGGGTTGCGTATAATCATTACACTGCAAATATCTAATTAAAAATTGGTCATATACTTACTTAGTTGAGTTATTTAACAATGTAATTCTACATTTTTAAACAACAAATGTAGTGATATAACTGAAAATGAAACAGAAGGGATTTGAAGGGTAGTTCCTTCAAGGAATTTAATATTAAGTCAATAAGATTTTAAAAAATCCTCCCGCTTTTGAATTGTCACATAGAAACTTCACGTGGGATGTGCTAAATGTGATATTATTTATTAGATTATAAAAGTCAACCAGCCATTCATTGAGCTGAAACTTTGTTGTTCTACAGAGAGGCACCTAATCTGTTGTGTATTTCTAGCAATTTTTTGTTTTCATTTTAGCAAAGGAGGAAATTGGGATTACAAGAATATATTCTCTCTACAGGCATTAACCAGCTTTGCTGAGTGCTTCCAGTATGTGTTTCAGAATTTTAGCATTTTCAGATTTGTTTTCCTTCACTTGTACCAAATATAAATGGGTTCTACCTATTATATTTAAATTCTTTGGCAACTTTGAATTTTGGGGAAAAAAATTCAAATGATAGTCTTATGGTGATTTCAATTATAGTCACTCCAATGCACCAAGCAAGTATTGTTACTCAATTACTTTTGTAAAAGGTAGTATCTTGCAGAACTAATTTTATATTAATTTGCTATCCTGTCATGTTTATTAGTGTGCAAACAGTTCAGCATTACTTAAATGTCATACCCTCTTTTCATTTTAGTGAAGTCAACTGCCATTAGTCTGTAGGAGAGTGCTTTTTCATTAAGGTATCTGCTATACCGTCTGATGAAAGTCGACATATCATATCCTATAAAAGGCAGAAGAAAATGTGGTCACTTATGTTTTTTGTGCCTTTGTCTCAAAATATGAAGTCCACTTCAATTGCTCCTTAAAAACAAATTCAAGTATCTGTAAAGATCATTAAAACTTATTTTTAAATGTTCATTTATGTTCTCAATGTTAAAATCAAGAGAAAAATCAACATATTTTTACGATTTTTAAAAAAAAACATACCTAAATACCTATGTGTTCTTCACTCAAACTCACCTTGCATGGCACTTTTATCCAAAAAGTTATTCAAGTTGAACAATGTGTTTCTTGAAGCCAAATACTGGATAAATCGCTAAAAGAAAGAAATAAAATCTTTAATTCGAATCTGAGATTAGTATCAATACCCAATTTATTTGACCTAATGCATCTATGGAAAGTATATACTATTCAGCTTTTTCCCCAACTGGATTGCTGGTCCTAAACACTGCTGGTCCTGAATATAAAGGAGCAGGAAATTTTTAAAAAGTGAATGGAAAATAATACCAAGTCCAAAACCAAATTTTGAGAATGTGGTTGGACAGATACACTATATTTATATTATTCTGTGCCATTTTTCCAAAATTAAAGTCTCCCTAAAATTGTTTTCCCTGAAATTGTTTTCCTTAAATGAAATCTCAGGATTTGTTAACACAAATTCCAAAACCAAAATAATGGCCTCCTTTGTTTCAGGGACAGCAGCTGTAGGGGAGAAATTTGCCACATTAGCAATACCTCCCTTCACACCTCTAACCCAAAAGCAGCTCTTCAGGGGTCATAGTAAAATAAAAGCAGCATTCTTTCATCAACTGGAAAGTATTGGAAAGGAACAAATCTATGCAACATTGATGCGAGAGCAGTGGCAGAGTTCTCCAGGAAGTACAGGCAGAGGAACCTGCACAAGCTTCTGATAAATAGTGCATGCAGGATGCAGCTTCCTTCTGCAAAGGGCACCACGTGCTCACACCATCTTATATGCTTCCTTACCAAACAGCCTTCGGATTTCAAAAGATAAAGTAAATTAGAACATTCTGATTGGGAGATCCAAAGCTTGGACTGTCAAAACAGGAAGATGAATGACCCAGGTGCTTTGTGCTTCAGTCCTTAATCTAACTACTCCCAATAAAAATATGCCTACTGTCTAATGCACAGAGCCCAGCTTGTCATCTGGCTATGGTGCACACCCACCAGCTTTAAACAACTTTGGGCAGAGAGTTCTAGAAGGTACCAATTTATTTTTGCAAATGGAATTTTTTCTTAAACTCTAAGGCCAGAGCTGGCTTAATTGCTCATAGATAGGATCAAAATAAGTTCCATCACCAAACATCACACTGAGATTAATAAACATGTGGAATAGTGAGATCTGACAATCACTACAGAAGACAAGAATAACTTTGGTTGGAAATCATTTTCAATAGACTCTTGATTGGCTTCACTGTGTTTTATCATGCTTCATAAGAATGTGACTAATTTCTTAAAGCTGAGTTGATTCTAAATATTTGTGTACATTTACTGTAATACAAGTTAGGTGGGCCCAGGCTAAGTGACTTTAATTGAATATAATTTTATTTTCAAAAGCCCATCCAAGATAAACTAAAAGATTAATCTTTAAAACATGGATAACAACAGGTTTCATGGAATTAATAAAGAACTTCATGAATTATTTTAATTATGGTAATGATTGATTTAAAACATGTAAATATCCTTCCCTTATGTGAATACTACAATCCTTTAGATTAAAGCTATATTTGCAACATTTTTAGGGAGAAGAAGAAAACCACACTTCTGCTGAGCTGTATCAATGCCAAACTGGTTCTTGGATAATCAATTTCTATTGCATGGTATGTGGAGATATAGTATGTATCACTATTACCATAGCCTGTATCAAAAGCACCACCCACAATTATCTAACCAGCCAATAGATCCCTTCATGAAGTACATGAAGCATTTTTGCTCTAATAGACTGCAGCTTCCATACTCTTAACAAAACTGTTACCAGACAATCAATTACATTTCTTGTAGAAAAACTGTCCTGCCCTTTGCAGAGCTGTGCAAGCTGTAATATCAATAATAAATTTAATTAGATATTTTTAAAAAAAAGATTAGTTGGTTCGGCTGTGAAATGCTTTAATCAACATCATGAATAAAACCTAGCTAAACAAAACAATCTTCAAGAAGCTTTGCATCCTGGCACATGGAATAGTTCCCAACATCCTTTCTTACAGGAAGTGGGAAGTAAGTGAAAAAATGGAAAATAAAATAGAAAGATTGTTAATCAAAAACTCCAGATAGTGGAAATTTGAAGTACATAGAAAATGCTGGAAACGCTCAGCAGGTTGGGTAATATCTGTGGAAAAAGAAAACTAGTTAATGTTTCAGGTTAAAGACCATTCATCAAATTAGGCAAGAAAGACAACATGTTAGTTTTAAATTGCAGGCGAGAGAGGTAAGAATGCAAATAAAGGTCTGTAAAATTTGAGAAATACAGGGAAGGACATCCCCAGCAGGTCAGGCTGTGCTAATGGAGATACAAGAAATGAACTGATAACAGATGGCCTAGCCAGTTCTGATATAGACAGATAAAGTGAGTTACCTAATGTGGCAGAAGACTGTTCCTTAAACTTATGTTGGACCTCACTGTAAAAGTGCAGGAGACCACAGAAAGATCAGTCAAATTGGGAGTTGGACAGAGAATTAAAGTGGCAGACAACAGAAAGCTCAGAGTCACCCCTGCAGACGGAACACAAGTTCTCCACAGTGTTCACTCAATCTTTGTTTGGTTTCCCTGATGCAGAGTTGACTACATTGTGTACTCCAAATGCAGTACACAGATTGGAAGTACAAGTGAAGGACGGTTTTGGTTTCTGGATGGTGGGAATAGAAGAAGTAAAAGGACAGATGTTGCATGGCATAATAGTGTATGAAGGGGAGTCATTGGTGCAGATAGAAGGTCCCTTTGAAATGTTATAAGTATGTGTGTATCTTGGGGTGCGGGAGTGGGAAGAAAGAGTGCTGATGTGTCTAGCGATGGAAATTGCAAAAGAGTGATCCATTGAATGCCAAGGCTGGTTTGGTGGAAGATGATGACTAGATGAACTCTATTATTGCTCTGTCCAGGAGGACAGGAGGTGAGATAAATGTGGGAAATAAGAGAGATGCAGTTGAGGGCTCTGTCAACTAATGATGAAGGGGAAGCTACAATTCAGAAAGAATGAAAACATTTCAGAGGCAGCTGTGTGGGAAGTTTCATCACCAAAGCAAACATAATGGAAATGGCGGAACTGGGAGAATGGAGTGGAATCCTTAGATGACTTCAATCATTGTTTTTGTTTTTAAAATGCCCATTGATGCCAAGTTTACCAGGGCACCTTGATACCCCAGTTGGTCAAATGCTACTTTAATATCAAGGACAGTTACTCTCATTTCATCTCTGGAATTCAGCTCTCCAGTTGATGAGGAGGTCTGGAGCAGTGTGGTCTTGTCAAAACCTGAACTGGGCACTGTGACTAGGTTACTTAATAGTACTTGACAGCCTTTCATCGCTCTATCAATGCCCGAGTGTAGTCTTGGACAGTAATTAGCCACTTGGATTTGTCCTGCTTGTTTGTTAACAAAGGTCACACCTGGCCGATTTTCTACATTGCCAGGTAGATGCCAATGTTTAAACTGTAAAAGAACAGCTCAGCTAGAGGGACAGGTACTCTAAATTGCAGGTCTTCAGTGCTACTGGCACATGATTTGGTCCTGTAGCCTTTGCAGTATCAAGTGCTCTCAGTCTTTTATTGGTATCCCATGGAATGATACGAATTTAGTGGAGCATGGCTTCTGTTATGATGGGAATTTGAGGAGATAGCCAAGATGGATCATCTGTATGGCACAGCAGGAAATGACCAGGTTTCATCATTGGTTTCTAACAGCTTGTCTAATCACAATGACAGATATACTACAATGACATCAATAGTCACAGGAAAGCCCTCAATAGTTGAATGAGTAAACCTATTGACATGGTTGTCATGGCTGATATAAATAATTATCAATGGCTGCATTGGTGATTGGTCAATTGGGAGAAGAAACAGTTATAGCAAATAAAACATGGTTCCACCTGTCCAATCATTATTTTTAAGACAAAGTTTTAAACCAAATATAGAAACAGAAATTTTCTTAACCATAGGAGTCTGTGCAATCACACAAATACACTTGTCATTAAAAATAAACTCTGAAGCTACCTTGGCATGATCCAAGTACAGACTATAAAAAAAGCAGAACATGCTGGAAATACTCAGAAGGTCACACAAGAACTATTTCTGATCAGAGGGATATCAATTTAAAATGTTAACTTTAACTGTCTCTCCACCAATGCTGCCCGACCTGCTGAGCATTTGTTTTTATTTCTGATTTCTAGTGCTTTTACTTTTTTTGTTTTCCACGTGTAGACAATATACCTTTTAAATGGTAGTAGTCAATGATCTCTGGATGAGATTTAATTCATTTGATAACACTTACCTCATTCCCGTACATCATCAAATGATGTGTTGTGGTTAATGCTTTAAACACAACAACCCAGCTGCTGTTGGTTGCCCTCTCAAATAAAGTATCTGCCATCTGTGGTATGTTCACATTCATCTCATTGGTACATTGGATCAAATCTAGAAGAAACCAACACAATGACAAATAGGATAGAGATTTATAATGCATGGTCTCTTGAAACCAAGCTTAATGCTGATGCTATGTCCATTTATTCAAAGGTTATTTTTAATTGTTTTGACACTAAACATGTAAATTTAACTGAAGCAAACTTGCAAGAGCAAAGTTACCTTTATCTACTCATTAAATATAGCCACAGCTTTGATTTGGCATAATTATCACTTTAAGAGCTTCAACCAGGAACACTCAGAAATGAACCTAATTTAAGCTTTTGCTGGTATACCTTACAGAATTTCACTGTGAAGCAGGCAATGAACATTTTATGGGTAGATACAAGAAATACAGAAGGATCTCGGGAATTATTACTTGAGTCACAGAAAAAGTGATGCAAGGTAAGCAGATTACAGATCCTGTGGTTTAAGTCGTGTGGAAAAGGATCTGGCTTTTTCTCAGAGGAGTTGTGGGCCACCTGGCAGACAGTGGAATGGTAAAATGCATATATATGCAATTATACAAGCACACAGCAAAGTCAAGGGCTTTTCCAACTTTCATGCTGCTTAAAATAAACATATGCAGAAGATAATAGATTTCCAGGATATGCATAGTATAGTTTTCTGCCTTATTTTGTCTAGAAATAAGAAGGGAGCAAACTATAATTGGATTTAACATTAAATCCTGAGCTGGATTTACTTAGTAACCTAATAATGCATGAACATTCATTTAATGTCCATCATAATAAGATCAGTTCAATGCAATGTTCAAAAGAGAGAAACAGGGAACAGCTAAGATTCTACATTTGGCTAATGGCGGCTTTCACGTGATCAGAGACCAGACAAGTCTGAAAGATAAAACCACAGTACAGCAGTGGGAAGTATTTAAAAATGAATTCACTATGATAACAGAACCAGTTTATATCCCAAAAGGGGCTAGAGGCAAGGGACAACATAAATGATTAAGCACATGTAGAGACACAGGGAAATAAAGCACAGAAACAGGTCCTTCAGCCCACTGAATAAATGCTGACCATTAAGCATCCATTTTCAACCTAATCCTAGCTGAACCCATTTTATTCTCCTCATGAACCCATCGACTCCCCCCCTAACTTCACCAATCACTTAACCTCTAGGGGTAATTTACACTGGCTAATTAACCTAACCATCTGCACACTTTGGGATAGGAAAGGAAAACGGAGCACCCAAGGGATACCAGAGGTCGTGAAGCTGTGATACAGTGGCTTGACCAGCTGCATCATTGTGCCACAAAGAGGCAAAAACTAGTGCAGATCCTAGCAAAATGGATGAGACACAGAGACCAGCATAACAGAGGAGCTTAAAGTGTATGAAAGAATTTTTCAAGTGTTATCAAATTTAGCGCATTTTAAATATTAAAAAAGAGAGGATGTCAATTATAATCTAGATCCCTTAAAAACAATGTTGCAAATGAAAACAGGAAAGTAGTGACTATATTTGCAAAGGCATTAACAGAATAGCACTCTAGACATCCACAAAAAGTCGCTATTGAACCAGGAGTTCACCAAAATTAAAAATTACAAGAACACAGAAAAACAGTTGTGCTAATGAGTAACAAGTCACCAAGAGAAGGTGGTTTCCAACCCAGAATTTTTAAAGTAAATAAATAGGTATATTGAAAAATTAGTTAGGACACTTGCAAAACCAGTTCAAAACCATTCCTTCAGACTGGAAAACTGAATTTAAGAAAGATGAGAGAGGTGATTATGATGATAACCAAGGAATTAAACACTACCTTGTTGAATATTTGCTGTGAAATTACTAGAGACTAAAGGCAGATTGACTTACGCAAATTTTCAGCACATACAGGATAGGTTGTGTCATATAAACCAGTCTGAATTTTTCCATGAGATGACTGAGGTAGTAGATAGGGGAATTCCCATGGTACTATTTACATGGATTTCAGGAAGTCATTTGATACATTTCCTTTTAGCTAAATTTGAAGCTTGTCAAACTAAAGGCAACTTATTGGGCTTGTTAGATAATGGACAATGGCAGAAGACAGAGGGTCCCCAAGATGGCATGATATGATCTATGTAGGAGCTGTAATTAGAATCACAGAGTCATACAGAGAAACTATTTATGGCAGCTCATTCCAATATGCACTATCCTTTGCATGAAGAATCTACTCCTAACATCCCTTTTAAAATCTCTCACCTCTGATCTTAAATCTATGCCATATGTTCTTGTTTTTAGCACTCCTCCCTTGGAAAAAGACTATGTACTTTCACCCTGTCTATGCCCCTCATAATCTTATATACCTCTATCAGGTCACCCATCAATCTTCTATGTCCCTAGTCTATGCAACCTTTCCTTGTAACTCAGGCCCCACCACCCCCCCTCCCCCAAGTCCAGGCAACATGCTGGTAAATCTTCTCTGCACTCTTTCTAGTTTAATAACATCTTTCCTATAACTGGGTGACCAAAACTGTACGCAATACTCCAAGTGCGGCTTCACCAACGTCTTGTATAACAGCAACATAACTTCCCAACTCCTATACTTAATGTCCTGACTAATGAAGGCCAGTGTGCCAAATGCCTTCTTCACCACCCTATCTACCTTATTCACCAAACTTACAAATGACTTAGATGATATGATACAAACCCATTTATTTAAGTTTGCAGATGTCATAAAGATATGGTAAAATTTTGCAAAGAGTACATGGAAGCATTAAGCTTTTACTCATTCACTGATTGTACAAGTGAGCAAAAATATGGCAGTAATGTAGTCCAAAGAGATTGGGGTATCAATGTGTAGAGATTATTAATAATATCATGGGCATACAAATGGATGTACTTCAACCCAAAAGATATTCCCTTTGTCCTATCCATCTCCCCACCCTCTCTGCAACTTGGAGCTAATTTGATTTCTCTTTCCCAGTTTTGGCTTTGGATCTTTGACCTGAATTGTTAATTCTGTTTCTCTTTCCACAGATGCTGCCGGATCTTCTGAGTGTTTCCAGCATTTTCTGTTTTTATTCCAGATTTCTTGCATTTGCTGCTTTTTTTTCTGGATTTTCAACACTCATCTGAAGTTACTTAGTTACTTGCAGAAAATTCCATTGTGTATTTGAGGCCTACAAACCTAAACACTAAACTGGAATGTGGAGGTTTGTTTCAGTGTTGGTTAACTTGCTGATACTCATCTGGATTGCTGCCAGGAAGTCCAAGAAGCCCACCCTAGGTGAGTGGCTTCTTTAACTTTCCAATATTATTAATCATACCCTTCATTGTAAATGTGCTCATGTGTTCAGCTAACGACACTTCTTCACCAAATCAGCTTAACTCCTCCTGGGCCCTCATGTTTCTGGGCCAGCTGCTGGGCATTGCCACAACTAGGCTGGCTGTCTGTTTACCTGCAATTGGGGAGGGGGAAGGGGGTGGCGGCACAGGGAAATACTTTTAGAAACAATTATCTTGGTGGGCCAAAGGGCCTATTCTGTTTATTCTATAGGACAGAAGTTGCTTGGACAAGTACAGGTTAATTAAGGAAAGCTAGCACTGAGGCCAATCCAATCATGGCATTCAAAAGAAAACCAGATAAATAGTTGACAGAAAAAAAAACTTGCAAGATTATGGGGAAAGAGTGAGGAATGGGGACTCGTCAGATACATGAGCAGAAAAACCCATGGGCTATTTCTGTGATCTGTCCAAATCACCTGAATTCCACTCCCATCATCTATCAGACCCCTCCACTGACAGCTGGGATACCTCCGAGCCGTTTCACCTCCTGGCTATCCTCTCTCTGCATCTCAGCCCTCTGCTGGTGTTTCTCTCTCCAACGCTCATTCATGTTGGCAATCCTCCCTCTGAACTCCCCCAAAATCCTACCTACTAGCCTCCCACCATACTCCCCAAAGCAATCCTCTTACCAACCAAGCCAGTTCCCCACAACCCCAGCCACAAATTCCCATTATCTTTCTAGCTCGGATAATGATGGGAGATCATAGAAACATCTGACGTGAACAAACACCTTGGGCCTCACGAGCAGTAAAACATCAGAACCTAGGGTGGTGAGCCAAGATGTGATTTGTTGTAGCGGAGACACACTCTACTTTGTGTACTGTTACTATCAAACAGCATAGTACAGCACAATAGCACAGCCAGACACAGAGGAAAAACTTCCTTTGCCCTGGGTAACAAATGGGTTCCATTTTTACATAATTAGTATTTGTAACCCCAGAAATAAGGTTTATAAGTCTTTATTGGTTTTATTTACAAACTTGATAAAAGTTATTATCTAAAAATTAGATAACCAAGACAATAGACAAAGCTGTTTGATTATATAAACTTGGCTTTGTTTCCTATCTGCTACATAAAATACATAAATACTTAATAAGAAATACAATTCAAGTCCAAGCAGGGGCATGGCGGGCAATTCAAATATAAAACTAAAATGTCACGGCCAAGTTTTATTGGAATAATCTAAACCCAATTTTATAAAATACCGAAAAGGGGGGGGGGGAAGAGCCAAGAAACAATAAGGAATGAATTCATAATTCAAAATTTGTCTCTGTTTCAATTATTTTTTTCCCTTCCCATTAAACTTTCACAGACCTACAAATTTAAATTGGAAAGGTAATATAGAATTTGATGTCCATATATGCTAGAATTTGCCCCATATTACGTAGGGTAAAGGCAACTCTGCCATGTTCCACTAACACTGTCAAAGACGCAGAACCCTCCAGATGCCTCAAAGGAAAATTCCAGTAGCAAGCTGAAAGTAAGTTGACATTTGATTTTTTTCAAAAATACACACTGAAAACTAGTTTTTACTTGTGACAGTTAGGTGGACAACATGCCAGGTACTTCACCAGGCTGATCAACTGGATGCCCAAGAACTGCAAAGTCTACAGCTGATATTTGTGTCCTCTTTGCAGCAATATTCAATCTGGCAAGATATTCATGAGAAGCATGAGGGCAGCAGGCTCAAGGCCACTTTGTTTTCCCCAGCCTCATATAGCAGACATGCAAGCTTTGCAAGGCTCAGCTCCTGAGGACCATTATTCAATGATACAATTAGAAGCTGCCATTAGTTAGAACATGCCCCGATTGCCACAAACTCAATCAGCTCCTGAATCCAAATCAATATTAATCTGACCTTCGTTATGACATGTCTCTATTTTATGAAAAATCAAGGATTTATTATTGCTAAATTTGAATTCATTTACCTGCTTTCAGAGTTTTTAGAGACAATTTTTTTTAAAACAGTTTATAAAAGTAACTACAACCCTTTAAACTAATCATCTCAATGCATCAATATAGCTCTTCAAATCCAAGGTAAGGGAGTATATGTTTGTCTATTTTGGCCATTCAGAGTTGATATGATCTTCTCCATGTGATAATAAGAAAAATGCAGAAGCATCATCAGCCATTATACGTGGCTTTTTTTGACCTCAAAGCCCTGGCTCCATCTAACGTGATAGACTGTTAAACACTTTCTTCTAGTTACCTCCAGAAATTTGCCTCCATTTTACGTTTGCTCCACCACAACATGCAAGCCATGAAATTAATGAAAGGATTTACAACAGAACCATTGTCAGTGAAGACTGGTTTCAAATAAATCACTGCCTCAATTTTTTTTGTAAAAAAACTCTTTCTGACCATAATATTGCAACTCATCTTCATGGCAGTAGGTAATTTTCAGAACTAATTTGAGCTAATTTTCAGAACTACTGAAAAACACTTCAACCTACAATTGAGAACCAAGGTTACTCAAACCTCAATAATTGAACTGCAGTATACAGGCAGCACTCATGTTTGTGCAGGCTCAGAGAGCCCTCATCGATGCTTTCACTGAAATATACGAGCAAATAACACTTATATGCAACATCTACATCTACCAACTTGTTCCCGCTACAATGATGCAGCCTGCCTTCTGACAAAAATTCATTGCAAGACCCTGAAAAACATGGATCACTTCCCACATCTCAGGAGCCACCTCTCAAAAGGTAGACATTGATGACTAAATTCACCTGTTTCAATGGACCAGCAGTCTTCAGTCAATTGAAGAAAAGGGTATTTGAAGATCATGGCCTCAGACCCAGTGTAACAATCATGGTCTACTGGTCAGCAGAGATCCCTACCCTCCTGTATGCCTCTGAGATCTGTACTACCTGCAGCAGGCATCTCAAAACACTGGACAAATACTACCATCACTGCCTCTGCAAAATCCTCTAAATTCACTGCAAGGATAAGTGAGCCATCATCATCTATCGGGCCAACAACCCCAGGATTGAGGCCCTAATTACTCTCAGCCAGCTACTTCAAGTAGGCCATAATATTAATAAGGATGACACCAGTCTCTCAAAACAGATACATAATTCCAAGCTCCATCATGGGAAGAGATTACCAGATGGATAGAGAAAAAGATTTAAGAATGTGCTCAAACCTTCGTTGAAGAAATGCAACATCCTCACTGGGTCCAAAGGATCATTTGCCCATGACACTCAAACTGGGGAAGGAGCATTTGAGAACCTTGAGGCCATGCACTGGTGGCACAGAGAGGCCATGTGAAAACTACCTGCTGTGAGCTGCCATCTGCCTGGAGGTGGGGGGGGGGGGGGGGTTGGTGGTGTATGAGTCTGAGATTGCCAGATTGGTCTCATTAGCTACCTCAGAACCTACAAAACCAAAATGGAAGCAACTCATCCTTGATTGCAAGGGGCTGCCTCAGAAAAAGAACATACATTCATAGTTGAATACACATACCAATGTTAACAAAGTCCCTTGAAAACAAATTACAATTTATCAAACCATACACTACTTTTATGCTCCGTTGACAGTTTTCACCTTTGCTCTTATTAGCTTTTACACTGATGTTATCTATCGACTTATAGTTGAAAAGTTCAACAACAGCTTGTTTCAGTCTTGCCTATCCAATTTTATGTTTGTTCTACTTTCAATTCACAGTGAAATCTATCTCATCCAGAACTCCATGACCATTCGACTGGTTACACAGTTGTGAAGCCAGCAGGTGCTTAGGGGGATGGTGGGAAGGTGTATTTGTGTGGTGGTGCAGGTATGGCACAGGTTTAACCAGTTGCTCGCTGCGCCTTCCATGCACTTGCTCAGGGAGTTATGGTCATGGGCTTTTCAACTACGTGAGCAGGGCGCCACAGAATAGCTGCCTCACAGCTCCGGCAACCCAGGTCCAATGCAGACTTCCAGTTTTGTCTGTATGGAATTTGCAAATTCTCTCTCTGGCTGTGTGGGTTTCCTCCAGATGCTCTGGGTTTCATACAAATTCCAAGGACATGTAGGCTGATAGGTTAATTGGTCACTGTAAATTGCCCCTAGCCTATAGGCTAGTTCTAAAATCTGGAGGGAGATGAGATGACTTTGGGAGAGAATAAAATGGGATTAGTGTAGGATTAATACAGATGGTTTGCTTGATGATTGCTGTATATCCAGTTGACCAAAAGGCCTGTTTCTGTGCTACATGACTCTATACTTAGCTACACAGGATTAGCCCTTCCCAGGGATAAAATTGGGAAGAGCTCAGCGCAATGTTTGGCATTCAGGGACATGGTGTAGAAAACACCCAACACCTTAACCTGCCTCAGATTAAACCTCCAAAATATTCTTTCTTCTAGATTACTTGAATAAGCAAATACAGTTTTCCTTCAATGTCCTCTGTGACTATGGAATGAATCAGTAGCTGTGGCTTGACTGGGTAGGTCATTATCCCACAACCATCTCCTAATTCAGATGGCGAGATAAGTCAGGGACTTTAGAAGGAGTCAGAACAAAGGTTTTGTTAATGTAAACCTGATCTTTGCATAAATATGCATTACTCTAATTAGAGTGAACAGTAACCTTTCTAACTGCAGAAGATAACCATCAGTTGCACATGATTCTCATCAATGGCAAGTTGCATACTTCAGAAGCCAGCAATCATATGAATATTGTCCCCAACTCTTTGCCACTTCAACAAATATAGTTGATTTTATAATATCAAATAGCTTGCTGAATTGAACATCTATAGTCCATCGTGGAAGAACCTTCATATGCAGGAACTGAGGAACAATGAGTTAAGGTGATGGTACCACCATCACCTCACTGATAGGGCCTTATTGGTGACAGCTAGCAAATTAAAATCTTTATGGAGCACTTAATACAATGTTCAGTGGATCCTTGCTGAAACAATGATTATACACACACAGTTCCTCCAGCGATGCATCAAGTAACATTTACCATATATTGCCTTTGGATGGGAAGTTGTCTTTAGCCATACAGCCTCATACAATGCACCTTCTGCTGTTTCTTCACTTAATCCATAATGATTCAAAAGAGAGGTCCCTTGCAATGTTTTCAGCTTCCTTGGGGTATAGAAAGAATTTTGGACGCTGAAAACTAGTGGTTTGAAACTAACAGTACTGGATAACAAGCATGGCAAGAAAAGATTACCAAAAGGAGGGGGGAAAAAAAAGAGTAAAACTACCACAATGTTCTTTTGTATTTTGTATATTCTTATACAAGAATAGAGAAGCAAATCCATGCCATCATTAGGCCACCCGTAATTATCCAGCCTTTGGAGCTGTAACACAATAGAGTAAATCCTGAACTCTTTGCTCACTTCAAGGCAGTCTAAACAGAGTGATAATATCTTGAACAGCTCTGATGAAACAAATGAAGTGCAAATGGTCCAGCTATATTATGAATTCCCAGCACTTTCAGATTTGTGAAGACTTGCAGTAGTCAATGGTCACAGGGGTCAAAGGGAGGTGGGTTAAGAGGGTTGCTACTGAGTGACAATTTCAACTTTAGAACAAGAAGACTAGAAAGGAAAATTTTGGTCACTACAGCACTGTGGAGAGGGGAGCTGGCCAAAGTTGATTGGAAGGGGACCCTAGCAAGGATGATGGTAGAGCAGCACTGGCAGGAGTTTCTGGGAGTAATTTGAAGACAGAGGATCATTTCATTCCAAAGAAGAAGCATTCTAAAGGGAGGATGAGGCAACCGTGGCTGACGAGGGAAGTCAAAGACAGGCTAAAAGCAAAAGAGAGGACAGACAAACCACTGGTCAGGCTAACCAGCCTATAATTTCCTGTTTCTCCCTTCCCTCCCTTAAAAAGTGGAGTGACGTTTGCCATTTTCCAGTTGTCTGGAACCATTCCTGACTCTAGTGATTCTTCAAAGATCACTACTAATGCCTCCATAATCTCTTCAGCTATCTCTTTCAGAACCCTGGCGTCTAGTCTGTCCAGTCCAGGTGACTTAACCACCTTCAGACCTTTCAGCTTCCTAAGCACCTTCTCCTTAGTAATAGTTACTACACTCACTCTGCTCCCTGACTCCCTCGAATTTCTGGCACGTTGCTGGCGTCTTCCACAGTGAAGACTGACACAAAATACTTATTCAATTCATCTGCCATTTCTTTGTTCCCCATTACTACCTTTCCAGGAGTCCAATGTCCACTCTTGCCTCTTTTACATTTTATATATCTGAAAAAAAAATTTGATATCCTTTTTATATTTTTCATCTTTTCTCCCCTGACTGCTTTTTTTTAGTTGCATTCTATTGGTTTTTAAAAGCTTCCCAATCCTCTAGCTTCTTGCTAGTTTTTGCAGTATTTCATGCCCTCTTTTGCTTTCAGCCTGTCTTTGACTTCCCTCGTCAGCCGCGGTTGCCTCACCTCCCTTTAGAATGTTGCTGCTGCTTTGGGATGAACTGATCCTGCACCTTCCGAATTAATTACTCGCAGAAACTCCTGCCATTGCTGCTCTGTCATCGCCCCCTTCCATTCAACTTGGGCCAGCTCCTCTCTCGAGCCTCTGGACTTACCTTTACTCAACTATAATACCGATTACATCTGATTTTGACTTCTCCCTCTCAAACTGCAGG
>JARFYF010000112.1:74403298-74420215 GCA_030265395.1 Rhina ancylostomus | reverse complement strand
GGTTCAATTGTAACATTTAAGAGAGGTCTGGATAGGTACATGAATGGCAGGGGATTGGAGGGATATGGTCTGGGTGCAGGGAGATGGGACCAGGCAGAAGATCAGGTCGGCATGGACTAGATAGGCTGAAGGGCCTATTTCTGTGTAGTAGTACTCTATATAAAGAAGTCCCTGGGTCCAGATGGACTTCATCCTAGGGTCATCAAAGAAGTGGCTCAGAATTAGAATCAGGTTTGTTATCACTGACATATGACGTGAAATGTGTTGTTTTGCAGCAGCAGTACAGTGCAAAGACATAAAATTACCATAAATTACAAAAATAAATAAATAGTGCCAATAAAAAAGCTCGAGTGTTGGTTATAGTTCTCCAAATTCCCTTCATTCAGGGAAGGCTGGAAAGTTTAACACCCTTATTCAAAAAGAGAGGGAGTGAGAAAGCAGGAAACTACAGGACAGTTAGCTTAACATCTGTCATACAGAAAATGATAGAAGCCGTATTAAATATGTAATGGCTATGCAGTCAGAAAAATTCAAGGTGGTGGGCAAAGTCAACGTGGTTTTATAGAAAGGCAATCATCTTTCACCAAGTTATTGGCGCTCTTTGAAGAACGAGCAGGTGCTGTGTTTGAAGGGGAAGTAGTGGATGTATTATACTTGGATTTCCAGAATGCATTTGAGAACAAGCTGCATCAAAGGTTTTTACAGAAAATAAGAGTTCATGGTGTAGGCATTAATGGAAGGTTGGCTGACCAGCAGGGGGCACCAATGGGTCATCTTCTGGTTGGCAAGCCACAGGGATTGGTGCAGGGGCTTCGACTTCGATACAGGTACCAAAAGGTATGATCGATAAATTTGCCTCTGATACAAACCTGGGTTGGAAAGTAATTGTGGAGGGGACGTGATGAAGCTACAGATTGATAAGTATAGGTTAATTGAGTGGGCAAAGATCCAGCAAGTGGAATATTACACTGAAAAGGGTAATACACTGAGATTGTCTATTTTGCCAGGGAAAAAAAATCAAAAAGCAGTACATTATCTACAAGGGAGTCGAGGGGTTTGGGAAGAGAGCAGGAAAGTGCCATTGAGGCCAATATTCAATCAGCCATGGTCTTATTGAATGGCAGAACTGACTTGAAGGGCTGATTGGCTGATTTCTGCTCAAGCTTCTAAAATTCTTATATCCTTAATGAAATGGTGTGAAACTGTAAAGCCCTGAGGTGCAGAGGAATCTGGGTGACCTAGTGCATGATTCATAAAATGGCTCGTATTTAGGTGTAGCAAGTAGAGCTAACAGAATATTATCTAGTATTGTGAGGTGGATTGATTACAAAAGTAGGGAGGTTCTGATTCAATAATTCAGGACATTGGTCAGACTACATCCTGAGTACAGTGCAAAGTGTTGATCTCCTTATTTAAGGAAGATTGTTGATGGGTTGGAAGCAGTTTCAGGGAAGGTTTGTTATATATACCTGGAATGTGCCTCTACTTCCTCAGGAGGCTAAAGAAATGTGGCATGTCCCCTTTGACACTCACCAACTTTTATCGACGCACCATAGAAGCATCCTATCTGGATGTATCACAGCTTGGTATGGCAACTGCTCTGCCCAGGATCGCAAGAAACTGAAGAGAGTTGTGGACACAGCCCAGCACATCACGGAAAACAGCAGCCCCTCCATGGACTCTGTCTACACCTCTCACTGCCTTGGTGAAACAGCCAGTATAATCAAAGACCCCAGCCACCTGGGTCATTCTCGCTTCTCCCCTCTCCCATCAGGCAGAAGATACAGGACCCTGAGGGCACATACCACCAGGCTCAAGGACAACTCTATTCCACTGTGATAAGACTATTAAATGGTTCCCTTATACGATGAGATGGACTCTTGACCTCACAATCAACCTTGTCCTGACTTTGCACCTTATTGTCTACCTGTAATGCACTTCCCTGTAGCTGTGACACTTTATTCTGTATTCCGTTATAGTTTTTACCCTGTACTACCTAAATGCACTGTGTAATGAATTGATCTGTATGAACGGCATTCAAGAGAAGCTTTTGACTGTACCTTGGTACAAGTGACAATAATATACCAGTACAAATTACAACATTAAAGTATAATATTAAAGTTAATCAACAAGTGCAGTTTCAAGTACTGAGCAATGCTCTAGCTGGTCACAAAAGAGACATCAGGATGGTGTGTTGCCTCCTGGGTGCCAGGGTCAAGGACGTTTCTGAGCAGCTGCAGAAAATCCTCAAGCGGGAGGGCGAGCAGCCAGAGGTCGTTGTACATGTTGGTACAAACGACATAGGTAGAACAAGGGAGGAGGAACTGCAGAATGAATATAGGGAGTTAGGTAAGAAGTTAAGAAGCAAGACCTTGAATTTAGTGATCTCTGGATTACTGCCGGTGCCACATGCCAGCGAGGTCAGAAATAGAAAGATAGGCCAGATGAATGTGTGGCTGAGGTGCTGGTGCAGGGGGCAGGGATTCAGGTTCCTGGACCATTGGGATCTCTTCTTGGGTAGAGGTGACCTGTACAAGAGTGCTGGGTTGAACTTGAACCAGAGAGGAACCAATGAGGACAGGACTCTGAGTAGGAGCAAGTCATGGAATAAAGCAGTAGTCAGCGAGAGCAAGTTCAGTTATCACGATAGCCAGGGACACAGTGAATACTCATTTAAAGTGCACTTATTTCAATGCATGATGATTAATAGGTAAAGTGGATGAACTCAGAGTGTGGATTGGCTCTGGGGACTGGGATGTTATAGCCATAACAGAAACATGGCTGAGAGAAGGCCAGGACTGGCAGATCAATATTCCAGGAGACAGATGCTACAGGCATGACAGATGTACAGGTAGGTGAGGAGGGGGTGTTGCCTTTTTGATAAGGGAGGATGTAACAGCAGTACTTACAGATGACATTCTTGGGAATCTAAAGCACCATTATGGTCAGCTTCACTTACTGTAAAAGTTGAGGTATCGCAGAGTATTAATTGAATTTTCAGCCAAATGTTTCAAGCTGAAAGTTCAATTAATGCGCTGCATTACCTCAACTCAGGGTCATCTTCATTAGCAGTCATGACTTAGCCACACACACGACTATAATCTCTTGAAAGAGAAGAAAACTTATTCCTGAAAGAAGCATCCTGCTTCGTTCTCTGGCATTTATCGTAATGGCACCATTCAATTCACCAACACACACATGCAAACAACAACAAAGTTTGGAATAACAACATAAAATGCCAGAAAAACTCAGCAGGTCAGACTGTACCTGTGGAAGAGAAGGTTAATGTTTCATGGCTGGGACTCTTCATCTGAACTGAGTAAGAGAGAAACAAGATCCAAATAACAGAAAAGATAGGGAAAGGGAATTTCTCTGAAAGGGTGAGATAATGTGATGATTAGAGGGCAGTTAAGATCAGGTCAAGCTTTTTTATCTATGTAATGTGTTGTTAATCTTACTTAAATGCCATATAGTTTGTTGTATATTCCAGCATTTGCTGTTTATTTGATTTCTAACTCAAAATCAGGATTCATAATGACATCGTCTTATCATGCAAGCTTTGTGAATAGCCATCTTGTTTTATTCTCATGTAATGCTCTGCACACTGGGTAGTGCTTCTCCAAATATTGGAGCATATTCAGTGTCAGAACGACCAATATTCTTGTGGGCAGATTTACTAGAGCTGTTGGGGAGGGTTTAAACTAGTTTGGCAAAATGAACGGATTTTGACTCATGGGAGATCAAGTCCCATCCTCAAAATTCCTGGACCACATTACCAGTGTGTTAACCACAAAACACCAACAGAGGACAAAAAATAACAATAAAATTATTACAGTCATGGATGAATGTGCTCCATGCATCTTGAAATGGTCCCTCAAATGACTACATAAATCTAGAGGGAATCTGACAATACAGTGAAAATAAGATCTCCAAAAGCTTTGTGCTGCATGCTATGTAACTTTCCCAAAAGTGTGTAGCTATATATCAGATGGAAATGGAAGCTTCCTATCTGAACCAAGAGCTAAGCAAGATGTAGGCACCCAGACAGATGAAGCCCATGTTGAAGCACTTTCTTAAGCCCTTGGACCTTTACAGCAAGGTTCTTATAGATCCACACCTAAAAACCATAAATGTTTCATGCCAGAAAACAGCATTTAATGATTCAGTTAAACTACCAATATTTCCTGACAGAAATCAGCACAGACCTCATTTATTTAGCTACCGCATTCCCACCCCAGTGCAGATAAATAAGGTTTCTTCTACAATCCCGTTTCCAGAGGAAGAAATCATAGGCATATAGTGGGAACTTCCCCTATAGTGGGAACTTTAATAAAAATAACCATTCTCAGCCGTATCATGCAACAACCAGAATGTGCTATTAGCAGCAGGGGTGACAATGAGGTTGAGGCAACTTGTGTGGACCATTAACCACTGCACTCCGGTTGGAGTCGGACTAAGAGGTGGATAATGAGGAACAAAATGGAATTTTATGGGATTAGTGTCATATTGTGCAATGTGCAGCATAGTGGACCGAAGGGCCTGTTTCTGTGCTGTATGACTCCCTGACTGTGACACAAAAGGGGAGGAAGGGGGAATCGATGACGATGAGGGAGAAACAGAAGGAAAGCGAATATATATGAAGAATGGAAATGGATGCAAAGAAAAGAGAAGGAAGGAGAGGAATGCTGTGAGTAAGGTAAGGAAATTGTATTGAAGAAAGCTCTTGTTTATCTCGTGTCAAGGCCCGTCCAGCTCCAAAATAAATCAAAGCCTGATCAATTTGCTGCTATAATTAGTAATATTAATGGAATCATAAAAGAAAGCAGTGCATGGATATGTACTGAAACATTGCTGTAGCCCATCTGTCACTGTTTTTGTGAAAATGGTTTTACACTGCTACCCTGCAGTGCCCTTCATTACCCCTGTACTGCCACAGTGCCAGCACCCAAACTTTATTTACTTATTTGATCTCATTTTGACATTACAGTTGGATTTAAAATCACTGCACTAAGCAAGGAGAAATGCCATACATAATTGAACTCAAACAAAAACCTTTCATTCTCTGGCTCTGCTGTTGTATTATGGGGGTTTGGGAGTAAACAGAAGTAGGGTGGTGGGAGTAGGGTCGTACTTGGAGACAAAGGGTCAGGGGCATCTGTGCAAGGAGACATCAGAGATGGAACAACAATGGGAATAGGGAGATAGGGCATCAGGAGTAAAACATTGGGGTGGCCAAGTCAGACATGATTAGGTGCCCGTGGTGGTCGGATGGGGTGGAAGGGCATTGGATGTGATCAAGCCAAAGTGTAGCCAGGCATGTGTGGGTGCATGATTGGCTGCTCAAAGAACATCTGCAATGGGACAACACCAAGGAAAACAATTAAAAGACCTACTTGTGACAACAGATGGTTCAGACTCTGATATAGCCCAGGTAAATTAAGTCCCCTTAATGCTGAAGGAGGCCTCAACTCTTCAATTAAGGTCTGCATTGGTATGAGTGATCGATGCCATCCATGAGTCATGAAAGTGGAAATGAATTTTGGGGAAGTGATGTCAAACTACTTACGAAATAGATTTTGATATTACTGTGAATGCCCCTGTGCATATCCACATCATTCACACATGGGACTGTGCACTGTGGAAGCAACATAACATAGAAAGGCATCAGGGTCAGCATGGGTGAGTTGGGCAGGAGGGCCTGTTTTCTATGCTGTATGACTCCATGACTCTCCATGAAGTATGCTACTGATCATGTTTAGTGACTGGGTTTCACATAAGGTTTAACCTTGTAACCTGCAGCAAGGTTGCAATATGAGGAAAAAGTTCTCGGTTGCCGTCTTTTTCATTTCACTTTAATGAGCAAGGACTGTGGATTTTGGCTGCTTAGTGAATGAATTTGTTTTTTTACACCAAATACTTTGAATTATGACTTGTGACCACATGAAATTCTTGGCATTTTAAAATTTCAATTGACTTTAACAAACAGATGAATGGCTGAAAATTTCTGGCTTTTAAAACCCCTTTGGCAGAGTAATGGATAAATCTATTGTGTTGTTGATCTGAACATTGCTAATCCAGAACACTCTGTTCTGGTCCTTGGTCTGTCATGAATTAGTTGATATGGGATGAGCAATGGTCATGGTGCTGTGGAAGACTTGCAAGGCAAGAGATCAGGTGAAGTCTGCTATGCTGTGCACCTGTTTGAATGGATCACTTAGTTTTCCTAGCAGGCAAAAATCTTTCAGATGTAGTATGCATAATTTATTTTATGTCTTTCTTGTGAATGCTGCTTACGTGATGTTATGTGCCTGTAATGCTGCTGAAAGTAAGTTTATCATTGCATCTGTACAGGCATGTACTTGTGCATATGACAATAAGCTCAACTTTGACTTTATCAAGTCAACAAAATGAAGACTTTTTATGGCTTTTTTTTAAACCAAACTGCTGGAAATTTAAGTGGATATCAAGTTGGATATCCTCCTGCAATGTAATTCCACCTTTTAGCTATAAGGAGAGGTTGGACAGACTTGGATTGTTTTCCCTGGAGCATCAGAAGCTGAGGGCTGACCAGCTAGAAGTATATAAAATTGTGAGAGGCATAGGTAGGGTAAATGGTCAGTGTCTGTTTCCCAGGGTAGAAATGTCAAACAGAGGACATAGCTTAAGGATGAGAGGGGGAATATTTAAAGGAGATTTATGAGGCAAGATTTTTATTCCCACACAGATGAATGGTAGGTGCCTGGAATGTGTTACCAGAGGAAGTGGTGGAAGCAGATACAATAGCAATGTTTAAGACGCATTTAGACAGGCACATGAACAGGCAGGGAATGGAGGGATATGGACTATGTGCAAGCAGATGGGATTGATTTAGGTTGTCATAATGGTCAGCACAGACATCATGGGCCAAAGGGCCCATTCCTGTGCTGTACTCTTCTGTGTTTTCTTAGCATCTTAGTACTTTGAGTTTCTAATGGCTCAGTTGAAACTAAAAACTCCATGTGAAGTTTTTCAACTGGTCGTTACTTTTGTATTTTGGCAAGCTTAAACTAAAAGTAACAAAGAGCTTATCCACCTCCAATCTTTCCTTGTGTTTGCACTTCCGGCTCCAACTCATTTGGTGCTCATATCTTTTGCTTTACTTGATACATTATATTCTGCCAAAACCAGGTCATTGTATAACCCAGATTCCACTGCTTAAAGTCCCTCAGGATAAAGTTCACTAAAGAGGAAAAAGTAACCTGCCTTCTCTTGCATTTCTTCCTTGACAAAATCAGCTTAATGGAAAAGAATGGAGGGATATAGACCAAATGCAGGAGGGGTCGAGTTTAAATTAGCATCACGGTCAGCATGACACTGTGGACCAAAGAGCTTGTTCTTTGCTGTACTCTTCTATGTAATAGGCACAGGCTTAGAAATTGAATAGAATAGCATATGTTTTTGTGTGCTGCCTAATACAGTTTCAGTGCCAAACAAAATACCTTTTTCATTCTGGCTCTTCATGACGCAAGTGGGGCACAGTAGCACAGCTAATAGTGCTGTGAGGCAGTTCCAGCAACCTGGGTTCGGTCCTGGCCTCTGTGCTGTCAGTGTCAAGTTTGCATGTTCTCCTTCTGACTGTGTGAGTTTCCTCCTACATTCCAAATGACATTTGGAATGGTAGCATCATGGCCACTTGAAATTGTCCCCGTAATATTGATGAGTGGTAGAATTTGGAGGGAGTAGATGGAAATGTGGGGATAATGTTCCTGGGAGAGAAGGTGGGGGAATGAGATTGCTCCATGAGCTGACATAGATTCAGTGGGCTGAATTGTCCTTCTATGGAGTCAGAGGGTTGTCCAGCCGACTATCATGCCTATCTATACTAATCCCTCTTGCCTGTATTCATTCCATACCCTTAGTTACCTTGCTCCTTCAAGTACTTGTCCAGATGCCTGTTATTACTGTTCCTGCCTCCACAAGCTCTTCTGGCCACTCATTCCAGATACCAACTACTCTTTATGTGAAAAACTTACCCCACAGATCCCCTTTAAACGTCTTCCCTCTCACCCTAAACATAAGCCCTCTAGCTTTAGACGCCACCTACCATGGGAAACAGACTCTGGCAATTTGTCCTATCTATGCCTTTCATATACCTCTATCATGTTACTTCTCAGTCTCCTTAGCTCCAGGGAAAATAGACCCAGGCTATCCAATCTCTCCTTATAATTCAAGCCCTTCAATCCAGAAGACACCCTTGTGAATTTTTTCTGCACCCTCTCTATCTTAATTACATCTTTCCTGTAGTGTAGAACTCACACAGTACTAATCAACATTTTGTACAATTGTAACATTGCCCCATCTCTTGTACTCAATGATGCAGCCGATGAAGGCAAGCATGTCATATGTCTTCTTCACTACCCTGTGTTGCTACTTACAGGGAACTATGTACTTGTACTCCAGACTATCTCAGTTCAACAACATACCCCAAGGCCCTGCCATTCTGTGTATTTCCTGCCCAGGTTTAACTTCCCAACATGCATGTCACCTACTCTTCATCCAAATCGTCAACATACAAATGACAAACAACAGAGATCTGTAGCACATGGGCCTCCAATCTAAAAAAAACAATCTTCCACTACCACCCTCTGCCTCCTACCACCAAACCAATTTTGTATTTAATTGGCTAGCTCATTCTGGATTCCCTGCTTTCTAACCTCACTTCCCAGCCTACCATGTGGGACCTTGTCGATGTAAAAATGTCACCACCCTGTCCTCATCAATCCTTTTGGTCACCTCTTCAAAACAAAATCAAATTCATGAAGCGTGACTTCCCATGCACAAAGCCATGCTGACCATCTGTTATCAGTCCTTACCTTTTCAAATGCAAATAAATCCTGTCTCTCTGAATCCCTTCTGATAACTTTCTCATTAATGATGCAAGGTTCACCCACCTGTAGTTCCCTGGATTATCCCCACTGCTCTTCTAAATAAATGTTATAAGAATAAGAAAATATGGAAATATGGATATAGCCCAATCAGATAACCCATATCCATGAATCTGACTACCTGACCCTACCCACCTCCCTGGACTACTGATACTCACCCCAACAACAGCCCCACCACTGATCCCATGTCTTGATCAGAATGCAACCCAACTGATTCTGCAACCTAGCTACAAAGACCAAGATAAACTTCTCTCTTCTTGATTCCCATTTTAAGAGAAATTGCTTAATATAAAAGTTACTTCCAAGACTCAGATTTTATACCATATGATACTTTACAACATTTCCAACTATTGTAACATTGACTTAAAAACAACTTAGAATAACCATGATCTAAAAAGCTCTCCAATGTTCAGTCTTTGGAATGATGTATTGTCCATTATGTTAGTTGTAAATTGGTGCAGTCAATAAATACTCACGCTGATGGGGAATTGAAGTTGCTGCTTTTATTTCAAACTCTCTGAACATGATGTTCAGATATATTAGCTAATATAAAAGTATAATTATTGCAATATGTTTATTCCCTACAGGGGCCTTGCTAATGTTCAGAAATCAATATGCAAATGGAGTACCTATCACACACTTCCTGCAGAGATTGGAATGTCTGCAAAAATAGGTTGTGGAACCTGATGCCAAACTTCTGTCAAACTTGCCCAGATTGTGATGCATTTACTTCACTATTCTATTTGTTGACATCTCTGCTCTTTTACCTCAGATTCTGCTCTTCCATTTTTCAAAATCCCATCACTATGCAAACACTTCTGTCCACAGCTTGCTGTGATGTATCATCTTCTTTTCATTTCCTCTTTCAGTTCAGTCTCCATTTTGCTGTCCTCAGATTCTTGCTCCAGGTTTATTACTTTTTCCATTCCACAATTTATTTTGCTTTCCTTTATTTCTCACTCTTTCTCACTTGTTTTCACCTCTCTTTTTCCCCTCCGTCCCTTCTTTTGCATTTTGGCAGACAAGAGAAGTAGGCATTAATCTCAATAGAAGCGGTTAGGTTGGACAGATAAGCAAGTGGCTGCAAGGAAAGTGGGAGAAGCTTAGCTTACCCCAAATAAGTTTTTATTAGAGAAGCAAAATGTGCCACTTATCTTTATGAATAGCAAAGACCCCACCCACCCAGGTCATTCTCTCTTTTCTCCTCTGTCATCAGACAGAAGATACAGGAGCCTGAGGGCAAATATCACCATGCTCAAGGACAGCTTCTATCCTACAGTGATAGAACTATTGCACCTTATTGTCTACCTACAATGCACTTCCCTGTAACTGTGACACTTCACTCTGTATTTTGTTGTTTTTACCCTGTACAACCTCAATGCACTCTGTACTACCTCAATGCACTATGTAATGAATTGATCTGTATGAATGGTACGCACAACAAATTTTTCACCCTACCTCAGTACAAGTGACAATAATAAACCAATACCAATACACCGGACAAATAGTGATGAGACAGGTAAGCAGTTAATCAATTATCTATCTTTGATTTTATGGGTTATGGAGTAGAAAACAGGAAAAGGCCATTCTTATTTTTGAATTGTAACATTGAATCTTCAACATTTACCTCACCTGGCAGATGGTTTATTCTTGGTTTAACCTCAAATCTGAAAATTGCTATTTCAGATAATGTAGGGCTCCCTCAGGAGTGGACAAGAATGCTAATGCTGGAGCAAATGCTAAAGTGCTGAAGCAGTGTTTGAACTCACAATCTCTGACTAAGAGAAAAGCACCACTGAGTGGGATGAGCTAGCAATTTTTTCTTATCCCATTGTAAACATACACCATAGATACCACCTTCCCAAAGGCTGTCTCAGCACTCTTCCAATGTACTCCTCCGTGACACTCACAGAGTTGGTGAATGTGCTGTATGTTAACCTGCTGCATCAGTGGGGCTTTGAAAATGCCACTGCTGATTCATCATTGCTCAGTGAAGTTTGCTCCATAAATCAACATTTCCAGCTACAATTAATCAATATTTTTTCTTATTTGTGTATTTGTACACACAAAAATGACCCTTAAAGTAATAGTCTGGACTCAGGTTTTATGCCTATATTTCCAAACTTAGCTACGAGATAAAATGACACGAAAGCAGAAATGAGCATTCAAATGCATGACATTCTTTCCAGTAATCTGTCTGGCTTTGTAGACTGATACTTACTGCTGCCTCCAAAAAGCTATAGAATCCAGACCTCAAACCACTGGAATTTCAAAATCCTGTCATTAATTAGGCTTGTAGAAAATATGATGAATTCCTTTGTAACTCACAGACAAGATTATTACACTGTCTCCACAAGGGTATCCATATTTGCAATTGCTCCACTCTTAATTAATAGTTGCTAGCACAATGGGAATGTTCTGGAAATTCCAACAACTAAAAATTAATCTCTGGCAGGCAGTTGGGAATAACTAGACAGTTACAAAAATCAATGTGTTATTTTTATTATCTTTGAATACTTTGGTTTATTAATGAAAATAAGAGGTAGGAAATAAGTGGCTATCAATCAGGTAATGAAGACACCATCAGAGTGGTCACTTTGCAATTTTTGGGAAAACCAGTGGATTATTAGTTGTGAGAGGTCATGCCAGCCATTGGCAATTCTCTCCTCCTTGGTATCTTCCTCACTCTTACATTTCATCGCTCATTTTCTTCCCTTCTTTTCCATTTGTTTGTTTTTTGGACTCATCATTTCCAACATCTTACTGCACTAAAACTTATCTCTTCAACTCTGCACTTGGCCATGTTTGCTAACTTGTACCTTAATCATATTGCAGAAGTTATTAATCTCTTCATTCCCTCATGACAATCCATGCTATGCCTCAGAAGCTTTGCAGCCAAGAGATAAATGAAGACGTTTGTCTTTAGTGGCCAGTGCTAACTATAGGCAAGAGTATCAGATACTTGATATACAAAATCCTACACATTTACTTCCATTAAAGTCAACGGATTTTGCTCTACATGCCTTTACGAATTCTTTAAAAATAAGAATATAGAAGTATAAATATAAAAATACAAGAGCTCTTATAAGCGCCCAAATATTTATTTCTTGTTTTATGCCATCACAGTTGAATGCCTGTCAGCCCAGTGTTTGAGGGATCCATTGAGAAACAGCCTATGTTTCTTTATCTTGGCTTGGATTCTGCCAATTGTGTCCTATCATCTTCTCTCATGTAAAGACAAATATACTTCACCTCAAAGATAGGCAATTTTCGAATGAACCATTCTTGAGGGAATTCCCAACAAAGAGAGTCCACCATCAACATTGCTTATTTACATTTCAAGTGATGGATGAATTCACTCCTCTCCACAGAACACATCAGGAACTCCCAGAATAGTGAAGTCGCAATAAAATTTGATGTCTCACTGTTGGCCAGGATACATCAAGAATGTATTGGTTCCCTCTGGAAATGAGGGGTACAAACTGCTAATTTATTCATACATAATCTACTGTAGGAACTCAACTCAACAGCCTACAACAGTCTAATTTCATCTCTTGGATTTCATTTAAATTCACTCCATTTGTGACAAATTTTAAAAGATTACTAGTTATATACCATGTGCTTTGCATTAATCGTTCATTCTGCATGTAGCTTCACTACTCTAAGAATTACAACAGTTAAGGATTAATAAGACTCCACTTCGTCTGGTAATTTGCTCTTCCAAAAACTGAAATATTAGCATTTCAACAAGTCATCATGAAATGCTCCTGTTATTAACAAATGCAATAATTTAAATAAAGTGTTTATCTTCTTGGTAAAATTGTTGGAATGGGAGTTGTATGTGAACAATTGATGTTAGAATGTGATATTGTAAACTCTATTTGGCTTAAAATGATGTACAATAATATTTGCAATAGTTCAACCTCGTTTTAATGGCTAAGCAAATGGAAAGAAAAAAAAGGGAGGAGACTTAAAAGGCAGAAGACCAATAATGACATTTAAATAATATTTAAAAAATTCTGCAGATGCTCAAAATTGAAATAACAGCAGAAAATATTCAACAAACAGTACAGTCAATCAACATTTTAAGAAAAGGTAAGTTAAAGTTTTGGGTACAATCCTTCAACAAAACCATAAACTGAAAGTTGAGCAACTCCCTTGGTAGGATAAAAACAGAAGAGAATGAATTAATTCATACTACAGAGAGGGAGAGAACAAGTTGATTGATTAAGTGCCTTGCAAATTGCTTAAAATAAAAATCTATTAAAGATTAAATATAAAGAGGTCACCTGGTTGGGCAATTCAAAAATGTTAAAAGAACACACAAATAACAAATATGCAAAGTTGTATTGAAAGACCCACACTAGGTAAAAGGCAAGATGTTCAAAGAATTATTGAATAATGTAGGAAATTATTCACCTTACCACGCATGTGCTGACTCGACAGCAGATTATCCCATTAGTCCCATTCATATATTTTTCCCCATTGTCCTGTTCAATTTCCTCTTCAAGTACTTATCTAATTCTCTCTCGAGTGTTACTATTGATACTGCTTTCACCACCCTATTTGCAATCTTCCAATCCTCTGATGTCTCCTCCCAACACCCAACCACTTGATTTAATGTATTTTTATTTGCTTCAGACCTTTAACATCTCCATCAGATTTCCTCTTTGCCCTGGGGAGGACGACAGCTTTTCCAGTCACTCCACATAATCAAAGCTTCTCAACTTGATGCCAAATCTCTTCAATGTGTGGTACCCAGAATTAAACATAATACTCCAGCTGAGACAGCTACTACTAAAGTCAAGGATGCCTCTGGCTTTTCTTTTTAAATCTTGCCTTGTCAATTACCATAGCTTTCCCATCTTGTCTTGCTGCTTTCATCTGTTTCGTACCCACCCTCCAGAGAGCTCTATTCCTACACCGCTTTAAATGGGACCCATTCTCGTTCTTATTACCAAAATCTGTCAATTCCAGTTTTTCGCCACTAAATTTTACCTGTTATAAGTCGGCCCACTTCACCAATCTGCCTAAATCCTCTCAAAGTCCATTGCTATCCTTCTAATTGTTTGCCATATTTATGAGTTTTACACCATCACCTGATTTTGATATTATACTCAAGTTCAGGTGATTATTTTATACCAGACAGTTGTCCTCATAGGGACCTCAAGAGGAATCCCAGTCTAAAAATTAACATTCACTACTAGTCTCTGCTATTTATCCTTTAGTCAGTTTGGTGATCATCCTGTCACTCTCTCTTTATCCCATGGGCTCTAATGATATAGTTAGCTTTTAATAAAAAAAACTTTGCTCACCTCTGTATTTTTGCTAAATGGCAATTGATTTTCTCTCAGATTTTTAAGTCTAAATTTTCCCCACCTCCATGAATGTTTACCTGCTTGATATATTAATTCTGTATCCCTAAAATGTTGTACACAAGTATTTACAGCATTCTTTCTACTTATGTTAGGCTGCTTGGCTTAAGAGTTGCTGGATTTACCTCATTCCCCTTTTAAAAGAAGGTTTAATATTTGCAATCCTCTCCCCTGTCCTCCCCACTCATAACATCTAAAGAGGATTCAAATATTGTGACAAGAGTTTCTATTATTTCTGCTTATTGTAACCTTGGGTGGGTCCCAATTGGACTAAGTAACTTTTCCACTTTTCAGTGGCTTCATGTGACTGCTTGCAATCACACAGGATATCATCTTTCTCATTGAAGAAGTCTGTTTCTGTAATTTGGCAGGGTGGATTCCAGCTTGTAAGTATAAAAATGGAGCTGAGGAAAAATTAGCCACCAACTTGGGAAGCAGAAACAAATTCAGTAATTCTCAATAGGACTGCAAAGCAGGAGAAAGGCAGTAGTAGATTGCAAAGACACTGGAATTGTGGTTAGGTGTGTAGAGAAAGGGAAGATTAATGGAGTGGAAAGGATGGTATCTGAGGAGGCAACTATTATCAATCAAACAAAATTGTTGATAGAGGAGATGGTGGAATTCATAGACAAAGTGAACTTGGAATGAGCTTCAGGGGAAATAAGAGAAAGTAGCAAAAGATGCAAGCTAAGGGAAAAGCAGAGGGTTAGGGCATAGGTCTTGAGGAAAGCTTGACATGAGAACTGAGGGAAGAGCAGTGCTAGTGGTTCTAATAACCAAAATCCTATGAAGTTTGGCTGGGTCAGTGAAGGAGTTCCACAGTGGGTGGAACCCTGTGGTCCCACCTGGACTTCAGTTTATTTTCGATTCTTCCAGTTGAAGACTGCTAGGTGCTTTCAACACATTTCAATAATCTATATTGCTTAGTACTGCAGTTTCAATATATTGTGATGCAATTTCATACTTGTTCCAAATTCTCTTACAGCTTTTCCATTAAGCAATAGAGAATCTGTATGTATTTGGAATATTTGGCTGAAAAATGCACAGCTGTAGGAAGCTAGCTCTTCTGGCTTCCAGTGATATCTCCCCAACCCCCTTCCCCCAGCCCCCCCCACCCCATTGTGGACCTCTTTCTAAACATTCTGGTAAACTCAGTGCGTGTTATTTCCAATTTAGTACACCATGTACTATGTTTAATTGATCACAAACAAAAGATGTATAAACTAACTATTTTAGCTCACTACAGATGGAGCTGTCAATTAAACAAAACATGAAGTGACAATATATTTTGTAAAAAGCATGTAGATTAATGTGAGTAGAATTAAAATGATGAAAGAATGGAGCAGGATGGATCGAAGCAGAAACAAGGTTAAATAATAATAATTTAAAAAGGAGGGTTTCATACATTGTAGAGCTGGGGATTATTTTTCTCACTGTAAAAATATAAGAAATAGGAGCAAGAGTAGGTCATACAACACCATGAGCTTTCTCCACCATTCAATAAGCTTATGTCTGCTTTTTCTCCTCAACTCTACTTTCCTGGCTGATTCCTGTAATTTTTGATTTAAAAAATTACAAAAATTAAAAGTTATGTGCTAAAAAAGAACCCTTGGGTATCATTTATGACTCAGCATCCACAAGCCTCAATTCAGAAAGGATGGCATTATTTAAAATTTAATTGGAAAAGCAGACATTGGTAAAGGGAATGCAAACACTGGAATCAGGTAGAAAAAATTATTTGTTGCTGTGGAGGGTAAAAAATGCAACCAAAATAAAGCTACTTCCAATAATGCAGCACATTCTTAATATGGCACTGAATTTTGTGCTCAAGTCTCTAGAATGGGATTAGCAGCTACAGTTTTCTGCTTCAGAGGCAGGAGTGCTACTAATCAAGTCACAGCCAATATCTGCTCAGACCAGTTGTGTTCAATGTTGATTTACTTAGTATGTTAATGAATGCAAAAAGGATCAGCCACACCTTTAATTATGTACTCTACCAAGCATGCCAACTATTTATAATGAGTTCTTCCCACAAGCACTGGAATTGCTTTAGCAAAAACAAAGAGGTAGCATAATACTGTGCTCAGCTCTGTTCTTTCAATCAGACCTTGGCATGTTTTTATTTCACAAAAATCTTTCACATGGAACATAATAGTTGCTATGTGTTTCTATTTTAAAGGAGGTATAAAATTATAAGGAACAAGTTTAACCCTCTTTGCCGACCCCTCTCTCACCTGGCAATCATGTAGCAGGTAAAGGTAAGATGGGTCTTCCCTTTCTACTCTCTGATCCAATTGATCTACCACTTAATGAAATTTCTAATCTACTACTAGCCACTGTTCTGTTATTTTCAAACTGTTTACATAGGTAGAAACAAAGGTAGAGCAAATAGGTGGATGCACTTTTAATGCACAACATCCAGGCTGCAATGTACAGGCAGTCCCCGACTTGCGAACGCCGACTTATGAACATCTGTACTTACGAATGGGCCTTTGTGGGTCTTCGGGCCAAGTGCACATGTGCAGCCGTGATCCCCGGGCCAATTGCACAAGCGCGGCCTCACTCCCCTGGCCTAGTGCACGTGCGTGGCCTCGATCCCCGGGCCCAGTGTGCATGTG
>JARFYF010000112.1:74370501-74382314 GCA_030265395.1 Rhina ancylostomus | reverse complement strand
AATCTCCTCTGCACCCTCTCTAAAGCTTCCACATCCTTCCTATAATGAGGTGACCAGAACTGAACACAATACTCCCAAGCGTGGTCTAACCAAAGTTTTATGGAGTGGCAACATTACCTCGTGGTCTTGTGGAATTTAGTATAAATCTCAGCCATGTGAGACATGGTCCAAATTTGCACAGGAGTTGACAATGGGACACATGCTGTACAGCATTAGACTTGAATGGATCATATCTTTTTATCAAACACATTTTGCATGTAAAGGAAACAAGACACAGCAAATCTAAATATATACAGTCAAGCTAAACAATAACTATGACTGAAAACATATGGAAACAAACACTCTCTCTTCCCCTCTCACACACACGCAGAGCTTTTAACTCAAGAAGTGTCTGACTTCTTGCACCAGCTATGAACAAAACAATTTTCAATGTTTCAGTTTGTTGCTGGGGCAAGATCAGACATTAAAATAACATTTACAGGGAGTGTCAGTTTTGGTGAAGACATTCTTCACTAAAAAAAATGCAAAGCATTTTGGAGGGAACTTCTTTATGTTGAAGGGCTGATGATAAAAGCACTGTTAATCTGAGGTTAAATACTGTCTAGTCTCAGGGAATCCAAACTGCCAGTAACGCTTGTGCTGGAATGAAAGGAAACCTTGCCTTAGAAGAAGAATTAAAAACAGAATCAAAAAGATGAGGCAGGTTTTCCCACAGCCATTCACTTACAAGACTAACATATGGTGATGAGGGGTCAGCTGAGGAAAGAATACACACTAATTGAAAAACTGAGCTACACCTACTGGTAACCAGATCTGCACTCATAAATCTAGCACACATCAGAATATTGTTTTGCCCAAGGGTAGAGAGCCTTAATCCTGCAACTGGAGAATGAAGAATGAGGTTTCCTATAAGCCTCACAGCAGCACTAGAAGGGGTAGGATGGTTCCCAAGGTAAAATATGCATATAGGAAAAAAATTTTAAAAGCCATCCCTCAAGGCTACCTTGTTCTTTTGAATTCTCTGCCTTAAGTTGAAAATATTTTCATTAATGATTCATAGCCCTGCTCAAAAGTTATTCTCCATTTTCTAATGAGTTTGGTCATTTCTAGCCAAAAGGTTGCTCACATCAGTCATAGACTTCATCACAGAAAAATACTTTTCCAACTGCAATTCCAAGGTGCACCCAAGTGCTACCTTTTAAATTAAAGTTGCACCTACCTCTTCACTCAATACTGATGTCATATTCTGACTAATAAAAGGTGACAAATATTAAAATTAATATTTAAATTTAGTTAAGCACCCTCAAGGGACTTCTCCTTGTAATATCAAACCTCTCTTGGGAGATCTTGTAACACTAGTAAAAGCTTAAACTCTTCAAAAGAAGGAAATATTCTGGTCTCATGCCAGTATCTGTTCTTATTAAAGGACAGTTACATCATCAGTTATTATTTTAAATTTCTTAATCTGGAAGTTGTTCAGACATTACCTAGGTCTGGTGTAATCTGCCAGAACTAGAACATTGGACATTTCAAAGATGTTGGTAAAATCCATTTCCCTTATTAACTTTCACGCTGCTTCAAAAACATTCTAGATATGTTTCACTAATATATTTGATCTTCAGTGCTTCTTTCATATTTGAATTAAATTCCTTTTTTATTTTAGTGGCATTAAATGAACACAAATTGTCATTGGATTTACTTTTATCCATGTTCATGTGTAAATATTGTATTGGCTAGCTATATTGAATAAAGACACGAGACACTTGTTTGAAGTCAAAGAGTTGAATCCATGACTGGGGTGCGCTGCCCCTTTAATAAACACAGTTCCCACACTGATGGCACTCACGGGACACGTGACCTTCCCGCGCGCGGGCTCCCCTAGCCCAATGAAGAAGGAGTGCCCCGCGCCATCTTGTATCGGGGCCTCCAACAACGCTCACGATCATGGGAGCCGGTTCGTGAACAGTAAGTCGCTACAATATACAATATATCCATCACTATCTCCATTCAATTTTCTGCATTTGTGCAAAACAAAACTGCCAACTACAGCTAATAGATTACATATTAACCAATGCTCATACTATGCCTGTGTCAATTTATATAACTGCACAGTTCAACTGAACTGCTTACACTGGAATATTCATTAGTAATCTATTCTTTGCAAGCCAAGAATTCATGTATCTATACAGTAGTGAGACCAGAAGTGGAAGGATTGTGGCAGAAATAGAAATCCATTGAAAAGATGCAAAATTTCTTTTGACATCTGTCCTGGCGTCAGGTTTCAGTTTATTTTTGTTGATCGAAAAAAATAGAACTGCTGACTATATAATCTCTGCTCCTTCAATGTGCCAAATTTTTTATCACCAATTCCTCAGTGAATCCATCGTTCCACTATTTTCATTGTCTTCAAATGTCAACTGAGGGACCAAAATTTATTTCCATGTCCTACAGGGCACTAAAGTAACTTAGACTGTTAGGAAGAGTATTACAGAGCTAAAGATTCCTCAGAACTGGCAGGATATTATAAATATGAAGTGACAAAGCACGTAATGCAGAAGTGTTTAAAACTGTTTATTTGAACAAAAGGATCTTTGGAACATGCTTTAATATACAATAAATTTGAATTTTTTCAAAGGAATAAACTACAAACACAATAATGCAAACACCAAAATAAATTAAATTGCTTATGAAGCAGCTCACAGTTATATAGTCCCTTTAATGGAGTACAACATCTCAAGGTGCCTGTTAAAACATATGGAACATGGCAAAATCTTGATGACTGTAACAATGTGGAATGAAGCATCCATAGTTGAAGCTGTATTTGTAATTCAGAACAGAGCTTTCGGGCACTAGGACCATAGGGGAAACCTTTCAAACCCATCTTAGGGAAACTGTGATTTAAAATGCAAACTCCCACACAGCCAGCAAGGAACAAGTATTCAAACATAGCTGGAGTTCACGAGCATAGAAGTAGAGAGATTCCAACAGTCTGGATCTTGCACAGTACGCCAAATCTAACCCCAGAGGCAGAGGTCTTTGCTGAATGTCTGCACTGCAAGCAATATTAGCTTAAAGCAACAGAGAAAGACAGGAGGCAACTGATTTCTGAAATGGAAATTGATTTGAGTTTAAATCTTATCACACACAAACTGGAGTTAAACAAAGAACAGTGATTCTGTTTCCTTTAGGGTTGAGGTAAGGAATTTTGGTTTATTGTACTGTTGAATGCACTGCATGCATTTAAGATCAAAATCTGGATCAGTCACTTGATTGTAACATCTGTTGCTAATGTTTAACACATCTGAATTTTGAGAACAATCAAAGACTGTTTACTAAAAAGAAAATGACAATAGAATTCGGATGAATATAAAAGTTGAGGGAGAAAACCTCACATTTTGTTCCTGACAAAGGCTAGTTATTAAGTTATGGTGAAATGAAACCATTAATTAATGCAAAATTATCCTTTTTTCCACTTGAGAAGATCAAGTGAATGACCTTGGTCCATTATGTAAGGCACTAGTGATAATTGTAGAGAAGGTAAATGCTAAACTTGTTTATCCTAAAGTTTCTAGATTGCATAGAGATTAGAAAATTGAGGAAAATATGGAATGGAGAGGAATAAACATTTTATAAACATAAAAATGACAATCTTCTAAATTGTATTGCTGACTCCAGATGTGATACATGTGGATCAAACACGTTTCATCGAGTGATTTAACCGGAAAATCTGATTGACAATTGAGTACCAGGATAATACTTGTATTTCATTTTAACTGTTCGATTAGGAATTTGATACAATGATTCATTTGAATTTGGAACAATATAAGAATAAGAGACTTGATCCGTCAAAATCCACACAACATAAATGAATGCAAAGTGAATTGCTCTGTTTGACTTAATCTCCAGATAACATTTGTGATTGCAATGAATGTTGTCTTGCTTGCAGTTCATGTCAATAAGCATTACTCTTCATGGAGTGTGCAGGTTTTATGGTTCTTACTTTCGTTCTTTTACTTATGAATCAATACTATAGGAGGCTTTCTTTCTTTTTTGTTTCCCTGAAGGTTCTACTTTCTCAGATTTAAAAAAATTCTGAAAAAGGAAATGCACATCTGCATCTGAAAAACAGTGGATTAATTTCTTCAAAACAATATCACAAATTCCAGTGTTGAGTACAAACTAAAATGATAATGGTTTACATTTCCCAGCTTTTCTGTTTAACTTAAAATGCACTTTAGCATTCAAGAGAATTGATTGATACATCTTGTGATTATTTTATACTCAATGCTATTATTATTTCTTTATGCATTACTAAAATAGAAACAGATCAATCTTCTCATTAAAGAAAACAAAGAAGTTTACTAAGCAGTTAAGTATTTAGAATGATTGTTTTTCAGTTTGACATCATAGTAGCAAAATTGACAAATGGTAACTGACTCTTCCTCTTCCCATTAGGAAGTTTGCTACCCCCTTGTTCATGAAGAGGCTGTTCTTCAAATTAAAGGAGCACAGTTGATTCATTGTGGGGCTTGATAGGAAGGAGTTTCTTTGTTGGGGAATTTCAAGTTTCTGGTCCATTTAATAACAGAATATCCTGAAGGTTTCAGTGTGTAGTGTAGCCATGTTGGCAGCAACAGCAAGTTCATACTATCTATGTACTCATTCTCTCTTCACTTCTTGTCAGTGAGAATGGGGGTGGGTGGGGAGGCAAGGGTGAGGTTCCTAATTTTATCTTCTGTTCATTATCCTCCCTTCTCACAGAAAATGAAACTTTTCTGAGTAGGATTTCACAGATGCCAACAACAATGTTACCACGTCTAAGTTTCCATCCTTTGCGTACAAGCCTAAATAATAAGCAATGGTGAGCTATTGGCTGTGGGATGCAACAGAGTTAAGACTGTTTCTATTCTCATCCAACACCCACAAACATGCACTATTCAGCCAGAGTCACTTGAAAGTGATCTGGAGTGAGAACCCAGGTTGACCTCTTTTTCGCTCAGGGACATTGAGCTCAGCTCATAGCTCCCTAGTGCTCCTTCAACCGAGATCAACTAATTCAGTGGAGACTAAAGACAGACAGAAAGTATTTCTGTATAATATTACTCAGTATCCAGTGGTGCATTGACTTGCTGAGACATCAACTGTTAATCTTCATGAGTATTATTTCCTCTATTTTCTCCTTAGTCTCTGGTTTCTCTACACCACATGCTAACTGCAGCTGAGAATGCAGGTGGATGATCTGTGCCAGAGCTCTGTTCCGAACAGCTGTTTGGAGGTGAACAATTGCAGCCTAGAGACAACTCTATCTAATTTACTTCCTCTCTCCTGGTGAGATCGAGCCTCCTCTCCAATGAGATCCTCCGGCTTAAATATAAACCTGCACCTCTGTTATTTGGCAGTATAGCAACTAGGTAATTTCAACACAGGTAGAATCCCTTTAAGCATCAAATATATTTCAATGTGACAATGCTATTACGAATATTCTCCAGCAAAATATGAACTGCTCGAGGAACTCAATTCTTCTGCAACTTTCTTTTTAAGAAAGTGATTGGTTTACATTATCTTATGTTGCATAACTTCATCATTACCCTGAAACTTGAGCACATTAGGGACATAATATTAAATGCAATGCCAAATGCATGTGCATCACCTGCCTCTAAGTTGTAACAGTTGACTAGATATGTGCTACCAAAATAACTTCTGGTCAAATTACTGACATGAAATCATGGTTGACTGAATGACTACCTGCCCTTTACAGTGACAAATACCCAGCAGGTCAGTCAGTATTTATGGAGAGAAACCAAATTAAAGTCAACAACCCTGTGTTACAACCCGTTTTAATGAAAGAGCATTAACTTGAAACATTGTTGGTTTTGTAATCCTCTGTTCCCCCTCCCACCCTGCTTTCAAGATTCTCTAGCACACATTTCACTAATCCTATCAAACCTTTAGTTTGGGTATTACACATGGTAAAAGAAGGGTGATGCTAGGTTTGTGCTAGCCTGCCAAGTACTTTCAGGTAAGCTACAGGTTACATAAAAGATAAAGCTGTTTCTGTTCATCAGTAGGTTTTAAAACTTCAGGCACAACAATGTGAACAATCATTATCATTTATCCATCCACCATGCTTATCATCGAGCCCAGCATAACCCAAGAGGTAGTAGAAGTCATACAGAGAATCAAATCTCCAAAGGATAGAAAACAATGAAGTAAAAAAAAACCTTTTGTTTGTACGTATGTGATATCGACATTGTATAGCCTTGTTGAGACTGAAGCCCTTGCCAGACAGCTCACAAGATATCACTTTAAGAATATTAAGGACAGGAAAATGATTTACTAGCTCCCCTAGAATTCAGGCATACAATAGAAGGTTCTCCGGCTACATCCCTTTTAAGATTTCATCAAATGCTCCCCTCTTTCAAAGTTAGAGTATTCCCTGAATACACTTAACTGTGAATCCCTATGGGAGGGCTGTTGTTGAAAAATTTCTTCACCTAAAGGGCAGTGAATCATCACTGATATACTCAAGACAGAGACTGATAGAAGGGAAATGGAATAAGTGTAAGAAAGAGGCATTGAAGTAAAAGATTGGTTTGAATGGTGGAATAGACATGAGGGGCCAAATGGCCTTCTCCTGCTTCTATTTCATATGTTCATACATCCTTTTGAGTGAAGAAATTTTGTAGAGTTATAAAATCATTACACTTACACCTTTAATTTCCTGATTTATATTCTGCCCATCACTCTTCACACACTCACCTACATGGGGGTATCCATCTGTGCTGCAAAAACAATATTTTACAATCAGATGAAAAGATCAAATGCAAATGTTCAAAGCCATGAGATAGTTTGAGATGATAAAAAGTGAGGAATAGCTTGGAAACATAATGAGGAACATTAAAGGAATTTTCCATACAATAGATTATTAAGGTATGGGTTACATTACTATGACTAATTGATACAACTAAGGCAGGAACTGAAATTATATCAAACAGCATGATAAAAGAATATGGATTCAGGATTAGTGTGAAAACCTCTGGAAGTGACAGCCACACTGACACAGGCTCAATGGATCAAATGGCTTCAATCTGCAATATTTTATGAGAACTGGCTGTGTTACGATTTGTTCTGCTAACTGCCAGTGCAATATCACGTGAGAGAATGATGATACATGGCACAGGTAGTGAGACGATAACTAATGCTCAAAGTCCCAGGGCAATTATACTCTTCAGTTCTGTTCCTGTAGGAGAGTAGCAACAGCAGTTTGTCTGTCCCTCCTGCCTCAAGACACTGTATGTTGGGAAATGTACATCAGTGCAACAATATCAGCTTGTCAAAAGTCAGCTATATGCCTGACCCTGGAAGGTATGAGAAATGAGAGAAGTTGAGAACAACAAATTTTCTTATAATAAACAGAATTTTGAGCAGTGTTATACAATTGATTTGTAGGAGTTTAACATCTGTGGAATTTTTTCTTGACCACAAGTTTCCATGAGAAGACAGAATAGTTGGTTACACATTGTGAAAGGTATAATCATTACAATATGATAAATCATTGCAAAGCAAGCATTTGACTTGAAGGATATTTAGAATTTCTTCCAGGTCCTTTCTTGGGTTTGGTAGTATTACTCATAATGCACATAATTTATCTTGAAACAAACCCATACCCAAATCTTATAAATTAATCAAAGAATCAGGTAGGCACTTCGACAACATACTAGATTGACACTGGGTAAATCAATTGACCTTTGTAAACCATAGTTTCAGGTGGGCATAAATCTGACTGGGTTTCCGCTCAATTACTACAAAGAAAAGGAGGGTATGACTATCAAGTGACAGGTGGACAGGGATGGGTGATGATTCCTTCAGCGTTAGCTGAACTATTCACCAGTTAGACTTGCATATGATCTATTTGATTTTGTACTTGACAAATTGCCACAGGTGAGTTCTGGAGGGCCATCAATATCTGTGAAACTTGGCTCACATAATTAGTGTATTTGGGCAAGGAGGGGAGAATATAGAAAAGAAATTACTTATCACGGGAAGATGTTACTTTTAAGTCCAATATAATGTATACTATAGGTAGGTATGTTGTACCAATCAGAAAATGTTATAATTAGTATGGTGTATATCACAGTATGTTACTTAGAGGCCTGGGATATACAAGAATATGCTACAGTACAGCTTAGACTGAACAGCGAGAGAAGTTTTAGTACCTGAGCAACTGCTGGAATGAACAGTGCAGAGCCACAATTATGGATTTATGTATATCAGAAATATTTTGGTATCTTTTTGAAAATAAATACTGGGACAAAAAATTTCCCTGTTCTTCTTCAAGAAGTGTTATGGAATATTACTATTGCAGAAGGGACCTCTATTTAATATCTCATATGAAAGACCACACCCTGGCACTGTAGAATTTCCTTGGTACCATGCTAATATAGTGAACCAAAACCAGAAAATAAAACTGAAGTTCTCATTATCCCAGCTGGCAATGTTCAGTTCAGAAAGCACCCAAGGTAATTATGATGGGACTACAGAATCAGACTGCATCACCAGATGGTTCAGAACAGTTCAATTCCACTGACATTTGGACAACCATCAGTATGCATTGATGGTAACAATTTCATGAGCTCATTTACTGTGGAGCCTACTTCACTTTACAGTAAAATAATCATTGATCAATTTCAACTTTGCTTTTTTAATCTGATTCTCAAATTCTTTGATTTCCCTGATGTCCAAAAATTTATTGATCTGTCTTAAATATACTCAACAGCTAATCATCCATAGCTCCGAGTAGAAAATTCCAAACATATCAGTATTAATCACAGCCAGATCAAGTTAGCATGAATTAGCTATTACACGAAGCTCCAAAAAGCCGCATCAACCAAACCCAGTGTTATCCAATGAAATAGATGGAGAATAAAATTCCCTCAACACTCCCTCTAGCAAAAGTGGATTCAAATCCAGTTCCTAATAGTAAGCTTCTTGGCAAAATTTGTACTTTTTTCTTAATGTCATTTCAATCCAATTGGTATGATAGCAAAGTTTATCGAATAAACTAAAAGTAAAAAATAGTTAACTATTGAGGGCAACTCCGCAGTGGTAGAACTGATCATGGAAAGAAAGTTGCATATTCACATACAGTGCAGAATCATAAAATTATGAAGTGACATAGCCCAAGAATCCTGTGATGGCCTTTTGTAAAAAAAAAACAAGCCAGTTAAAACCATTTTACAGCTCCTTACACAAAGTCTTGCCTTTCATTTCCTTGCACCTTTTTTTTCCTTCTTGAAACAAAATCGATTGGCAATTTCTATTCACTGCACAAAAAAAATCCACTTAAAATGTAATTAAAATTAAAAGTTCAGAAAGATTTCTAAGATTAATTTTGTTGGATCATATAGATACTAAAATAAAATCTGGGCTTTGAAATAAGATATATTTCAAACTGTATAATAATTTAAGTGTTTTTTATATGTTTGTTAGAAATTGAAAAAGGATGAGATTCCAATTAAGTTGTCTTTGTATGAAAAGTGAGAGGCTTATTATTTTTGAATTTACTCTGGTTCATAAATTAAAGACAAACAAATAACCCTTGTATCAGAGTTTCATTCTCTGGAGGTATTTGTAGGTGGGTAGTATTATTCTACAAGAGCTGTGGCTTTCGTAGAGTTAGTCAGTCATATTAGGTGAATAATATAATCAGTGATTTGAATACCAATGTTACATTATACATTGGAGATGGACCAGAGAAGATACGAATCAAAGATTATGGAAGTCATGAAGGGTAGACGAAAGAGAAGCACAAGGACATAAGAATGGAATATTGGACAAAAGAGAGAAGTAGAAAATAAAGGTAGAGAAAAGAACAAGGAACAATAAACCAGGAAGCAAAGACGGATGAAAAATATATTGTTAAGTGAAGGAAGGAATATATATTCAAAAAGTAGTGACATGATAAAGGAGGAAAGAACTTGAAGGCAGATGAAATTCTCTGAATTGAAAAGAAAGCCCTGATAATTTGAAGTAATTCAGATGACCAACATAATAGGTTAAATGAAGTCTCTCCAATAACTTGTCCTCTTCAATGAAAATCAAAAGAATATTACTTAGTGTGAATGTTTACCCACAGACAAAGACAAAGTGGAGCAAACCTGATGAATGCCTTAATGCTGTCCTGTGGTGATTTAATTAAAATATACTTTACAAGAATCACTACTTCTATAAACAAAAAAAAAGTTTTGTTAAACTTAATAAGAAAGGGCTGTTGCTCAGGATAATAATCAAGTTACTTGGGGCAAAAAGCAATAAGAGTATTGTGGCAGGATTTACTCTATGCACTTATGAATTTAAAAGTAGCTGTTACAACAGAATAATAACGAATATTTCAGAAAATCAATGATGCCTGTTTTAGCTTAAGAATTAACTTTTAGGTTTTTGGCAAAGCGTTGCTTAATTCTTAGTTTTCATATAAAACTGGAGTGTGTGCAGCAAGTGTATATCCTCCCACAGAATAATTTCAGGATTATTATAAAGTGCAATACAGATGCCTAATTTATCCATAAACACATTCAAATATTACGAATCTTTTGAAAGAGACCAACACTAGACTCAAATCCAAACAATAGAGAGGGGGGTTAATTTTTTTCCTGACAGAAGAAAATGAAGAAAAAGTACTTAGAATGGTTTCATCTTTAAGATACAGATTTGAGGTGTTCCTCAACAATCCCAGTCCCTACACCCTCAAACACCTTAAAGTGTAGGGGCCAGGCTTGGTGTGGAATACCAAGCAAGTTGTTGAGTTGCAAGTTTAATTGCTTATTCTCACACAACTTTCTGGATTCATGTTAACTGTCCTTTATGGGGTGTATTTCCTCCCAAAGGCCATTTCCATATTGCATTTCCATCTCACTTACTCCTTTTACATAGTTACACTATTCCTTCCCTAGTTTCAAATGCAGGAACATAAATACTAGAATGAGAAAAGATAATCTGTTCCATACAGCTGACTTCTATTGAAGTCTGTATTTTAAACTGGTGTTTCAGAAGGAATGTTTAAAACCACTCCTAACTTTTCACTCAACTATTGATGAGGAATACTTTATTTTCCTTCTGTGCTTTGATATTTCATTTAATATCTTACAATAAAATGTTGAACCAAGTCAAATGTATTGATTAACAATTGAAATAGCCATAATTTTGTCAAAAAGGCATTTTTGAGCATACACTCACAGATTTACAGTGTTCCATTTGTGCATACTTGTTTTCCTTCTGTCACTCTAATCGGGTTATTTTAAAATGATAACTTCTGGTGTCCCAAGTTATAACGGAAACTGACTGTGCCAATTGGTATTACTGCAGTTACACCAGTACTATTTGCCTAATTCTTTTAATTATAATAAAAGTGAAACAGTCAGCATTTAATAACATTACTTTGTGAAATTAACAGCAACTTTAGGGGTTCTACACATGAATAATTAAACAATTGCTATCAGTGATTAAGAGTTCCTTCTGTTTTGCAGCCTTCTCTGCCACAATCAAGGAAAGTCAATGAATTAACAAGAACTTCAAACACTTACCAATTCATCTTGCTGTAGCATAAGGTGCAATGCTACATTTTTTTGCATGAAGTGCAAGTGATATTTTAATGGCACACTGAACCATTGTTAATGCTTAGCAAATGCTCTAGCTACTAAATAAATTTAAGCATATGATTACATTCCCCAGGTAAATATTATAAAATATAAGCTACTTAAAAAATAATTTTATAGATTTTAAGGCTTATGTCGTTTATGCTTCTATCTTAAGCT
>JARFYF010000112.1:74301522-74313418 GCA_030265395.1 Rhina ancylostomus | reverse complement strand
TCTTTATTCTCCCCACATTCTCTTCGACCCACCATCCCCACCCCCCTCTCCCAGATTCTACCACTTACCTAACCGGGGCAATCTACTTTTGGGATGAGAGGGGAAACTGAAGCACCTGGAGAAAACCCACGTGGTCACAGGGAGAACATTCACAATCTGAGAACACCCAAGGTCAGGACTGAGCCCTAAGCCCAGGTATCTAGCGCTGTGAGTCCGTGACTCTACTAGCTATGCTACTGTGCCATGCTAGTTAGCAGGTCAAGCAGCATCTGTGAAGAGGGAATTGGAGTTAATGCTTTAAGTCAATGACCTTCTACAGGAGTCTTAATTCAACTTTCTAGCATGTACAGTTATTTGCTTTCTGATTACCGATACATCAATATTGTGTCAATAACGGACTAAACTCACAGGCTAGTCCAAATGACTCCTTAGACCAGACTGATTCTGCAACATTATCATATCAGTTATGCATTCATCTTATTGCAAAAATCTAATGGAATCCACAATGAGCTTACTGATTCTTTCTTGGTCCAGAGATGCTTGCCCCTGACACAGCCAGGTTGTTCAAGGAATTCATCAAATTCAGTGGTCTTTATCTTACAGCAGCTCCAGTACTTCATTCTATGGGAAGTTTTAAAAAAAGGACTTACAAACCCATTTATCTTTAAGGCCTACAAAGTCTACCCAACCACATAATCTGGGGGAAACAAAGTTCCGCAAAGTTATTCATTGCTGTTAAAATATAAATCAAATAAAACTCTAATATTGCTAACTTCACATCCTAGAGTACACTGTAGATTGAACAATTTTATTCCTTGACATAAAATTTCCACTGATCATCTTTGTACCTCAAGTTCATTCCTATGCAGATATTTTTGCAAATATTTAAAGATTTTGTTGGAACAATGCAGTGGAACAAAACTTATCACAATATTGTTTACAAAAAGTAAAGATTTGTTTACTTTTCATAAAACATTAGGTTTAGTTCATATTTTTGAATTCTACAGTTAAGTTCTAATATACTATGCCACATTTCATCCTTAATTAAGTTCTGTTCTATAATGCGCTGATAACAGGCCTGTAAGGATATCTAGCAGCAGCTAACCCTCCCCTTTGAGAGGCTTATCCAATCCTCTCAGATTCCATTTACTGCAATTTCCATCCCTCCAATGTCTTCTCATTCTTTTCTTGCAGTATTTCCCTTGTTCCCCCAATCTCTGCCTGCAGTGAACTGCCCCAGAATGTCCTGCCTTGCAGACTTTTATCCTGAGGTGCCTTCCCTCAGTAACTCTCCGGTATTCCTTCCCTCTCATGTTTCATTGACTCTCACCGATTTTCATTTCCCTTTCAGTACTTTCCAAAGATGTCACATTCCATAATGTCATGGCTGCCCCAGGGAACAGTAAAATAAGCCCCTGCAGGTGACACGGTGTACTTGAAGTGTTTGTGATATAGAAAAACTCTGTGGAAACCATAACCCCACTCTGAGCTGCTCCCAAGAGAAGTATTATAGTTCTCACTCGCCAACCCACACTAATTTTGACGAGGACTAAATGCCACAGGGCCATTTATACACTTTAGTCCAAATTTGCCTGTACTTTGTTCTTGCAGGTTTCAATTATAGATTTTGAAATCTTATTTGATTCATTCACTGCCAATCTTGCAAATATACATGTGTTAATTGGAGGAAAAGTAACTGTTGGAAAGAGAACTCCCATTGGCTCAACTGGTTATTGCATTACATGGTGACAAACTTCAACATGCAGGAAGAGCCCAAGCTCTAACTCTGGCTTGTCCCAAGTTTATCAGATGTAGTCAAGGCAACCAATCAACACCACAACCAAGTTTTGACGTCCCTGGATGAGGAGGTGAAAATTACTGGAGGTTCCTAGTTCTGTTGAAAAGTGCACGTGTAGATAATGGGAAGAGTATCAGGCATGGCTGTGATGCCCTCTACAGTAAATAATATGATATTCAGGACTTTAAATTTGTCAGCTTTTGGACTAACTTGCATTTGCCCTTAATGTTATAGAATGAATGTGTGTAGTTACATTCATAATTTGAGGGAAATAAATATTTCCCTCAAATATTTATTAGGAGGGAAAGAGGCTATGCCCCGTTTGTACTCCTTCCTACATGGTCTGATCTGATAACACTCATTGCTTTATGCATCAAGGAAAGCACATGCAAGATATTGCAGGACTGATAATTCCCAGGAAGTGTATTCCATACATTTAAATGCCTTAAGCAGAATTGTAATATTTAAAAACTCACCCTTCATGGAAGATGGGTATTCCGGGATGAAAGTTGCATGCCTCCTGATTGCTCTCTGGCCCCAGAAATGCCTGTCACCACAGAGAAGAACATTTAAAAGTTAAGGAAATGGCTTATCATAACTTGCTTTACCAATACACAAGGTCTTAGAGCCCTAATAAATGGGGAAATGACTGACTGGTTGTAGTGAGATATGAAAAATGGATCCACACTAAGATATATTCAATCATATCTATGGCCTCAAGGGAAGGGAGCATTGCTGGTCGTTACTATGGTAGGTTAACGTTAAGAGGCCTAGGTTAAGACAGAGAAATATATGAGTGATGATTCCTGGTCATGTGGAGAATAAAATCCTTGACTGTAACCATCTCACTGGGGTAGAACAGAAGGGATAGGATGGATATGTGTTGGAAACAAGATTTAACTCCTTACCAAATTCTGGAAAGCACAAGGACCTGAGATTGCAGAGAGACCCTTGAACCAATACTTGCATGCAGAGACGCCAAATCTGGCACTCAGAAAACTAGGGGAAGCCACTGCTCTGATTGCCTCTGATCACTTTGTGATTTGGCAGGTAATAATGTGCAAACTGTGAGTGTTTGTAATTTGTCTTTGTAATTAAGAAACTGAATAAAGCCAAGTTTTCCTTTCATTGGTTGTCAGTAAGCAATTGTAATATAACAGTGAAAATGGCATAATAGTACTGTGGAGACAAATTCCTTATCAAAGGTCTCAACTTGAAAAGAAGGAAGTTAGTGTGAGTGACTCACCTTCTTACAGCCAGCATTTTTACACAAAGTGCCCACTTTAACTCCACCACTGATGTCGTCCTCTGGAAAAGGCAGTACATGTTTAATTTAATCGTTTGCTAGCATAACCTGGTTATAAATTATGCTAATGCTCTGCCCCTAGATATATTGGCTGATCTGATAAATAGCTATTCAATCATTACAATCCATTGAGAGATTATAATTTTTTTATAAGATACTTGTAAACTTATAAATGTCTAATAATGATAAGATGTGGTATTTTTGGTCTAAATTAGTAATATGCTGACAGAATAAAACTATGAACAAAAGAAAGGATGAATGAAGAAAGGCCTTTTAGCCTTCCAGTTCCTTTCCTTCCAAATAACTCAGACACACAATTTAAAGAGCATCAAGGATCCATTTATTTGCTCTAAGGAACACCTTCTATTCATTTTTATTGATTCCCAAAGAAAATCCCACAAGATACCAGAATATTCATCCAACTTCATACCTTGACTCATTGATTCTTACCTGCTGACCTTCTGCAAATAACAAAGGCTGAAGAAAGAAAACGTATTTTATATCACCAAATCCATGCCTTGGTGTGAAGAGACTGCCTGTTTTGGGAATTCAGATCAGTTGTTATACCTCCTCTCATCACTGGTTCTAAAGTATTTACCTTTCTTTGTGTCCGTTTTCTGATTTGATTCACTGAGCTTATCCAGGGACTCTTGCAGTGACTTGGAGACTCTCTGAGGCAATTTTACCATTGGTTCATCAGAACTATTACAATGAAGGAATCAATTAATAGGGGAAACATCAGACACGGTAATTTAGATCTATGAGCTTAACAAATAAATGTCTGCTATTCAAAGCAATGAATTTCAGTGGTGGAAAATAGGGCAACTTTCCAAAATTAGTAACAGTATCCTCAGGTCAGGTGCAGAACTGATAGATACGGAGACACCCTTACCCTGCCTTCTAAGGTCAATTAAGGTATCAGTTAAATTATTTAAACAAGGTAAATCAGCACTTCACTTTTTAAGACAAAACAATTCTAAGTTGTAAAATTAAATATGAACGTGAATAATTCCAGTGCTATTCTATCCTGCACCTTCAGTCAACAATTGCTCCAAACTTGGGTAATGCAGGGATTCAGTACCGAGGAAAATTCTGCTGCTCCATCAGATACTTCCAGTTTAGAGCTAATATCAGTTAGCAACAAGATAAAACTCCACACTATCCCAACAAGGTGTCCTAAATTAATGTCAGACAGTGGTTCCCTTCTGCACTATTGGAAAAATTTGTCTCCTGAATAGGTTTGTTGAATAAAGATTACCAATCCAGTGCAAATATTCATTACGTGGCAATAGCAAAATCAGTACAAAGATTAGCAATATACCCAAATTGTGCTCAACAATTAATCCCAATTTTGAGGACAGTCAACAATTGCTCCAAACTTGGGTAAGACAGGGATTCAGTACAGAGGAAAATTCTGTACTGAATCCCTTTTGATTGAGGAGGCAGTGTCCATGCCATTCAGCATATTGTTTTATTCATGGCTGCTGTGGTTTCAACAAGAGTCAAGCAAGTTCTTTCAGACCGTGCTGGTCATCGCTAAACTTTAAGACAATTATACTGTGTAAACAGAGCACCCATGGTACCTTGGTCTTTCTTTCTTCATCAGCTCTGCTGACTTGGGACCCTTCATGATGTTCTCAGTGGCAGTCCCTGGCTTCATGTTATCTGTTCCATCCTTGGTACATGTTATTTCAGGTTTCAGGGGCTCTGGCGGCTTCACATTGGAGTGCTGACCTTTCGTGCATCCCTGGGGCACAGTGCAAATGTTTCATTAAACAATGTAAATCAGCACTTCACTTTTTAAGACAAAAAAATTCGAAGTAGTAAAATTAAATATGAACATTAAAAAGCAGGTTATCAGTGGAGAACAATAATTACAAAAATAAATGAGAATCCCGTGAAGGCAAAGGCAGGAAAAGTTATAGTTGGGAATAAAGAAATGAGAGGTCTTAAACAAATCTTTTTTACTCATCTTAACTGCAGAAAACACAATAAATGTCGCAGAAATGGAGGGGACACAAAGGTCTGTGCACCTCAGTTTTAAATGACCATTCCTTTTTCTTGTAACTATGTACCCTCATTCAAGATTTTCCCACTGGTGGCAAAATCTCAACATCTCTTGAGTTCTTCCAGTAGATTGTTTAATGCTCCAGATTCCAGATTCTGGAGTCTCTTATGTCTGCAATCTACTTTGTCATGTCCCCTTATGATCTTATCTGCTTCAATAACGTTACCCCTCATTCTTCTAAACTCCAAAGAATACAAGTCTAACTTGTTAGCTGTCTTTAACAGGGCAAACTTCTCATCTCAAGAATTAGCTGAGTGGATCTCCTCTGGAATGCTAGTATATCCTTTCTTAAAGAAGGGAACTAAAAGACCACAGAATACTTCAGGTACGACCTTACCATTGGAACAGCTCTATTTTGAAATTTCAACTGCTCTACCAATAAATGCCAATAAGCCACTTGCTTTCTTTGTTACTTGCTGCACCTGCATGCTGACTTTTTGTGTTCCATGCATAAGAACACCTAGATCCTTCTGTGCATGGAACACAAAAAGTGACCAAAATGACCTTAAACTTTCCTTTATTCGAGTCCATTTGACCACATACTCATTTTATCAAAATCCTGTTGTAGAGTCCTGTAGGGTCATAGTTAGAGGGTGCTTAGAAATGTATAATATGATTAGAATTCAATGAAGGGAAAGCTGTTGTTTAACAAATCTTATAGAGCTTTCAAGGCACATAACCAGCCTGGTAAGTAAAGGGAAACAAGTGGATGTAGGATATCTAGATTTTTGAAAGATATTTGATGGTTCCACTGAGATTGAGATATAAGAGCTCACAGGGTTGCAAGTAATAAATTAGACTGGGTAGATGTCTAGTTAACCACTAAAACAAGACAGTAGGAATTAACAAGTTATTTTTACATTGGCGGGCTATAACAATTGGGATAAATCAGTACCAGGCTGGACATATGACCCGTTGGACAAAGTCCACACATTCAATGAGGAAGGAAAAGAGGCCCCATTAATTCTTAAACAACATTTAATTCAGATTTCAACTTAGTTTATATTTTTATGAGAACAGTAAGGTCTACCTACCGGGATTGCCAGAAATTCTGAAAAGTCAGTTGTCTTCTTTTTGCAGCATGACCATCCCTAGTGAAACAGGAAACCATTATAATCATTCCCCCTTTCTTTTTCCACCTACCCACTCTGATGAGCATTAGGGCTGCAGGTCTGATGGTCAACTTGTTTTCTATCTTTCTCAGTATGGTCAAAGGGTCTTCAACCTGAAATATTAACTCTGTTTCTCTTTCCACAGCTGCTGTCTGACCTGCTGAGTGTTTCCAGCATTTTCTATGTTTATTTATTATAGCACCATATTACATCTATCTGTATCTCCCCAGGTGCTTGATTCCTGAATTTCCATATGTTGTCGAAGGAGATGCTGGAGGCCATGCGTTCTTGCTCCATTACCACCAGTTACACATGAGGTGGTAATGAAAAAACTAGCTAAAGGCTTCTCCAGCTTATTACCATGTTTCCTCATTCACAGAAGAAAGCAAGTTATATTTGTATGGCAATTTCACCAGCTCAAGGTTTTAACTTACTTCCTGCCAATTATGTACTTCATTAAATATATTCATGACTGTGTTGTAAGGAAAACAGCAAATAATTTGCATGATGTTGGGTCCTACAAACAGCAATGAGGCCTACGAACTGTTCAGTAGCTTTAAGCACTAGGGAGACACCTTGCTCTTTGAGAAGTGGCATATGTTAACACCTACCCCAGCAGGCAGAAGGGCTTTGAATTAACTGATCTTAAAGGCAAGTGCATACACTTAATGCCAGAGTGCTGGCAACGAATGAGATTATTGCCTGGTCTGTCAATGTGAACCTCTTGCCTTGGATATCTTTCAGTTGCATGTCCTATTTTAAGAATCCTCACACTTTCCAATAAAGGGATCAGAGATGGCTGGCCTTCAGGTTTTGCAGCATAACTTCTGCCTCTCCAAATGATAAGATATCAGAGATTCGAAATCCCAGTGCTTAGACCTTAACATTGAATGATTTTAGCTGATCCTCAAAATGCTGTTGGGTAGTTCACTTCTCAGTGGTTGTGTGTGATTAGCCTGTCACAATGTTTTTCCTTTCCAGGCTAACATATAACGTAAAAATAGGAAATGTCACTAAGGCAGAAGTCCAGTGATGATGAAGCAAACATATAATTCTATGTCGCAATGGCATGTTTGATATTCCTACCTAAGCCCTGGTCAATGCTGATCTCAGCTAAGGTCACAGTTGGGCTACATTAGAACTCACAAAATACAGAGGGACAATGTTAATCAAAGTTTTCAATAATAAATATTAATCAAAATCAAGAATTAGTATTTAAGGTTCATAACCTTCCATCAGATGGTGTTGGCTACTTTCTGTTTTTATCTCAGATTTCCAGCATCCATGATATTTATTTTTTTATTATTCAGGAAAAATATCAGTCAGGGTTCCTGTTGCCCAATAGGTCATATTTTAAGAAATTGAGGCAGATAACAGAACTGTCTTTTACTTATACATTGTGCAGTCCAGAGTCATTACCTGAACTGAGATAATAACCATAGTGCAGGTTATGTCAACATTCATCAGAAGATTAGCAACGTGATTGGAGGAAAAGAGAACATGATACTGCAGGCATAAAGGCAGCAAACATCAATGTGGATTCTTTGGGTCAAACTCCTTGTTTCTGTGCCCTAATGACTTATTACCATAATCCATGTATTAACTAATCTTATTGCAGTGATCTAAAATTAAAAGTGTGTGGAAATAAAGGTGAGAACAGGAGCAGGTTATTTTTAATCTGTGTTGTGACATGGCCAGATGACATTCATTACTTAGGTTCCCATACAGAGGGTAATCATCACGGAGGTGGCCAAATTGATGGAATTGTGTCCCACTGGCTTAGGAGAGGAGGTAGAAATTCTAGTGAAAAGATTAGTTGTATAATTGTAATATATGCACAAGTTTAGAAATGTTTGCATTACTTTAAATAAACTGTGGTACCAGGCACAAACAGAGGCTGGTTACATTATTCTTACTCAGTTCTCAAGGAGCATTCTCCAATTTCACTCTTGGGATAACTAAGCAGTGAAGTTTATGGCCACCTGTTAGAGTTCATTTCTAACTTTATTCATTGGCTTGAATTCACGTCTTTCTATCCAGGGCATGTATTATTGATGTAAGAGTACAGCAGCTGAGCTTTCTAACTGCAAACTGCCACTGGTGGACTCTCTATCTCACCCACTGAGTATTGCAACAGGTGAAGACTTGAGCCACACTAAGGCTTGTTAAGGGTTACAGATCAAAGTGTGAGAGCTTTCATTTCCACGATGATCCTGGGAATATGGCATGGTACAAGGTAAACGTGGAAGGAAGACCTATGGGGGAAACTTTTTTTTGGCTGCTATTGACTGAAATGAAACTGAATATCAGGAAGGGATTGCAATGGGTAGTTAAACCTGAAGCATGCATTTAGTACCAGTGATTAAATTCCTAGCCCTTAGGGTGTAAGTAAAGAAATATAGGCCTGTAAGTTCTTTGAAGGCAAAGTCAACCAAATTCCAAAGGATAATCTTGGTGCTAAACTCAAATCAGGTAGAAAGGGGCTGAAAAGTTTCATGTTTACAAATCATATACAGTATACATTACACAGAACCAAATAGAACTGAATAAAAGTCTGAGTGTGCCGTTCCCCTATAGATCCGTGGTATTGAATCTTGCAGACCTTCAAAGTTCCTGACAGCAGCATGACACATGACCCCAGGAGTCTGGGGAGGGTAAAAGCTCATATTAACTCTCCAATGACCTGTGCAAGGAAATGCATATGTGGATATCAGATGAGGATATAATTAGATTCAACTGTACATATGAACATACATGCATTTGAACAAATGAATTAGGAGCAAAAATAAGCTACTTGGCTCTCCGAGTCCGCTCCACCATTCAATAAGAATGTGGCCCATCTGATTGTATCTCACCTCTGCATTTCTGCCTATCTCCTTTCACACCTTGCTTATCAAGAATTTATCTACCTCTACCTTAAAAGAATATTCTGGAGGCATTAGGGCATGTAATTCCCAGTAAATTATGATATAGCTCAGTTGAAGTAGTGTGAAATCTGTCTGGTCTGTCCCTTTTAACTATAATAGGGGCTCCAAAGACCATGAGATGTGAGAGTTGGTTGATCTTGGACATGGAGTGAAAGCAGATGCTGCTCACATTTGTCCTTCTATTGTGATGCAACTGTGCATCATCCTTGCCAGCAATATGCACCGTTGGGTTTTGACTGCAAATGCCCAAGACCATGAAAAGTTACAGATGTGAAAGCTATAGGTCTAGTGTGTGGCTTGTTTCTTTAAGTACGTATAGTGAAGCTGCACCCAAATCACACCCATTCCAAGCTCAGGACATTTTCTAGAGCAGTGTGTTTTAATCATATCTAGGAATAGTCTCTACTTTTGAACCTACCTTGAGTGCATCATGGAATATAGGAACCCCAGGATGGTAACAGCAAACATCTGTTAGAGAAAAAGTCATGTATTTAAAAAGGTGAACAGGGAAGGCAATTAAAAAGTAGCGCAAGGTCTCTTAACAGACTTTATTTAATGCACTCTTTCAGTCACTTGGATATTCAATTGGATAAAGAAGATTACAGTTTATTCCCTCCTCTTCCTCCTTATGAAGGAGGGAGAGGAGGGAATAAACTGTAATCTTCTTTATCCAATTGCTCCTAAGCCAACACAAAACTGAGATACAATCAATAGTTCAACTCTTTCTTGCTCTTATGCAGCACCTGAAACTCCTGAAGTTTCCGTATCCACTTACAATCAACAGGTTGTAACCTTTCTCCACATTCTTACCAAAATTGATGGGAGTCCTAACATGGTTGGCATTGGCCTTCAAACAGATTTCTTAATTGAGACATTTATGTGCTGGAAAAGCAGAATATTGCATTACAGTATTATGCAGACTAGAATGCCAACACTGGATACATCATTCTGGTTTTCGTTCCCTATGAATGAGAGTTCTCCGAGGAATGGGTAAGCAAGTGAGACATTTAAATTAATACAGAAATGTACAAAATAATATATTTTGTGAAGGAAAACCAAAGAATGACAGAAGGCAGGCAACAGGAAGGCATTGAACAATGTGGATGGAGAGAGAATGCAAGAGCATTTTTAGTCATAATAAGTCCAATAGCATCTTATAAACAGGGCATAGAATGCAGCAGCAAAGTAAAAAGAACTTTTTACAAGGTACTAATTGGATTAAATATCAGAGGGAATAAGAAATCATAGTCAGATAACAGTGGCTCCACGGTAGTAAAGAAAGAGATTTAATAAAGATGTTTAGAACAACAGAAGATTTTGACAAGGTCAGTCAGAAAAACTGTTTCCTCTAGAGGTTATGTTGTGGAATTTGTCTTGAGAAGATACACATTTCAACTTTTAATTTGAATTCAGACAGAATAGTAGAAGTGTAGTTAGGCAGTGGGTTGATCAATGGGTTGTCAAATGAAAATATAAGACAGTGGGAAAGGGGCAGGAAAGTGGGAATAATCTTGTTTGCTCCAGTATCCAACTTTGAGATGGGAGATTAATGAAAGCACCACCTGCTCTCTAGTTCAGATGCAAAAGAACCAATGACAATTCAGAAGAGCAGCAGAGGAATTATTCCCCCATAGATAACTTCTATTCCTCAAATCAATATAATTAAACAGATTACCTGAATATTGTCATGTGGAAGTTTGCAAGAGTTTGCTGCGTGCAAATTAGCTGCTCCATCTCCTACATTATAACACTTCAAGCAGTACTTCATTAGCCTTAGGTTGTCTTAAGGCATAAGGCCACCATAAAAGTAATTTTTTTCTTTCAAAGAACTTAAAGCACATCCAGTGTCTGTTTGCATTTCAGCTGATCTCCAGTAATTTAAAGTGATTAGAGCTTAGGAAGCTCAGCAATGAACACTTGGTTACTATAAGCCAAAACCCAGTGCACCACATTAGCACCAAACAGTGTTGGGATTTGTTTTAAACAGTTGGAGATCCACAATATTCTTTGACTACATGTAGCTTTATGCAATTTGGATATCCCATTAACTAAGGGGACTCAGTTTTATAAGATGGTTATAGTTCACATTAAGTGTAGGAAAAGGGCATACTGTTAACATGGTTTTCAGGAAATACAATGGGGAAACTTCTAGGGGAACTATGCTCATACATTTTAAATATGGATCTGGCAATATAGACCCATTTTATTATATATTCAAACAACTGTAGATGTTGGAAATCTGAAATAATTTTATGTTTTATCAGATATCGCTATGAGCAGAATGTGTAGCAATGCAAACTATAAACAATAAACTTTAGTTATGAGAATGAGCTAAAGGCCAGTTCTATGAAGTATATAAAGGAAACAGAAAGAGTCACAACATAAAAATCACTGAATAAGGAAATTATGCTTAGAAATGGGCTGTAGAACATACAGCAAAGGAAAGGTGTTTAGGTTGTATAAGCAAGCCCAGGATAAATGGGTGACTGCATTAATATCAAAATGATATAATTTGTGTACACATTGTTTATTTCTCAATGTCATCTTAATGTCTACTGCTTAATCTGCTTCCATAATATGGACTGATTAACCCTTTAATGTATCCTGAAAGGCTGTTGTTCAAATGAAAGGCAGATTTGCGATTCCAGAGGGCTCCTTGTGTCACAATGTTGATCGAGAGCAAAC
>JARFYF010000112.1:74161144-74181221 GCA_030265395.1 Rhina ancylostomus | reverse complement strand
TTAGAAGCAGTCTTAAGTTACCTTGGCCTCCCTATCTGAAATGCCTTTTTGTAACCACCCTACGTCTTGACCCTTACCTATCTTCTTCCCAACTTCTTTCTGACCTATGATGCACTTTGGGGTACCGCCTTTGGATGTTGTCCTTGTTAAAGGTGGAAAATAAATGGGTTTTTATTTTATTAATTCACTGGTTCAGGAAAAGCTGATGCCAGTACCAGTAGTTTTGACAGGATTCATATTTCATATTTCTGGCCAGACTGCTCTTCCTTTTAGTAGTTAACTGAGCAAGGATTGGAAGTGCTCTAGTCAAAGGCTAGATTTTCTTATCCTTCTAATTATTAATTTGTGTAATAGGGAACATGGAGTTGATGGGTGGTGCTTGCTGCAGGAAAGATGTTACAAAAAAAATGTCAATTAATATTGATGTTATCACAAAGCTTGTGTTAATAATAAAGTGAGTGCCACAGTTCTGTTTTGTATATCATTTCATGAGACTACATTGGCAGATTACACCTGTTAACTTGGTTTAAGATCACATTCCGCCCTAAGTGAGCTGGTTGTAGGTTTGGACCCCAGTGTAAACATAAGCACATAATCTAGGGTACTTGGGTCTAGTACTGAGGGTGTGCTGCATTGTCAAAGTGTTGTCTTTTAAATGAGACATTAAATTCAATCCACTTAGATGGTCAGAAAAACTATATCTGAGTGTGGTATTCTGTTTCCAGATTTATTCCATTGATGTTGGTATTGTGACTGGGGATGATTTTCTGGGTGTATGTTCCCTTTATTCACAGACTATCCTGTACAACTTATTGCCTCAAACAGTATAGTTGAAAATTCATTATCTGATCACTGTATATCTTTGATATATATGGAGCTTTGCTGTATGTACATTGGCCACTGTATTTTTCGTACTACTCTTTAGAAGTAACTATATCAACAGAAATTCTTTTTATTTAATTTGTGTCCCTTAATAATGTGATGTATGCGTTTGGAGCCTGAGGGATTACATTGTGTACACTGCCACAGTGTGTCTGAAACTAGGTACTGTACCATAGATTTTTCTTTATTTTGCTCTCTATTGCCCACAATTGGCATCATAGCATATTAGCTAACTCAGCCCTATTGTCTGGATTTTACTTCTGTTTTTTGTTCTCTAGCAGCAAACATCTCTTTCAACAAAACAACATCAATCACACTTCGTGGCATTATCTCACATTAATCTTAAGAGATTTCTTGTGCTTGCTAAATGGGTGTGATTATGTTTTCTATGGCAAACACTATATAAATGGAAGTTGTTGGATAGATGAACAAAATATGGTACAGTGAACAGTAAGGATAATGATGGTCTTCTGGAGACATGTGGCAGATGAAATCTAATGCAGAGAAGTGTTAAGTGAATTTTGGGTAACAATGTGAAAGAATACAGTTCTAAAGCTGGTAGAGAAATGGATGAAGGAAGGACAGTAGTTTAAACAAAGTTCTGGACTTTGTAAATTTAGGCACAGAGTACAAAGGGGAGGAGATTATAGTTGACCTTCATAAAATGAGGGTTTGGTCACAACTTGATTCAGCCACTGCAGTTTGGGGAGGATGTGAAGACTTTGGAAAGATTTAATAGACTGGTTCCTTCTGGGAACATAAAGGTTGAGAAGAGATGTGATAGAGATGATAATGAATAATGAAGGATCTTGATAAAGAAGTTGATCCCATTGGTGGAAGACGTAAAAAAAAGAGGTCACTTCTTTAAAGTTATTGGCAAAAAACAAAGCCAATGTAAGGAAAAAAACATTTTTTATGCAGTGAGGGCTAAACATTGGAATGCCTTGCCTGACAGATTGTTGGAGGCAAGTTCAGTCAGGGCTTTCGAGAGGGATTAAGTCAATAACTGAAAGAAAAAAAGTTTGCAAGACTATCGAGAAAAGGCAGGGAAGTTGGACGACCTGTGTTGCTGTTACTGAGGGCTGAATAATGTCCCAAGCTGTTATCATTTCTATGATTCTTTAATCATGACCAGGAATCTTGGCTGTTCTTTCCCATCCCATTTCCCACTACCTTTTATGATCAAGAGTATTCCAATGCAGATTGTAGCATTTTTTTACTACCTTCCCAGATAATGACTTGACACAGAATGAGGAATAAAACAGGAGCCTGCCGGATTGGTATCTATTCTTGAAAATTGATTTTATACCTGAGCTACTGAGGGAATCTTATTATCATGGAGGAATTATATTTAAATTTATCTTATAATTTTAAATGAGTGAGAAAAAGATTCTTCTTGTTTTAAAAATGGTACCAGGCAGAGCCTGAAAGCAAAAATGCAAAGGAAACTCTGAAAAGATTGAGAATGCAGTTCTGATAAGTTTATTTTTCTTGGCTTCCCAGCTCCTTCTTTCAAAGTCTCTGTGTGCTGGGCTATTGCATATTACCACTCACGGTAGCTTTGATAATCTGCTCTCTCATTCGGTTGGCTCCACACTCGAGCACTTCGGAAATCCCGATGGCAGTGGTTATAATTCGATTTATTATTGTGCTGGCTGCATTTGGCTGGTCAACATTCGGTAAGTAATTGCCTTCTTTAATTAACTGGATATTGCAGTAAATTAACAGACATACTCAGTATCACTAAATCAACAACAAAGTGGGAAATCAGACCTGATCCTATTTCCTGTGGGTGTGAATTTTGTTATGGCCACATCACAAAAAAATAGGATCAGATCTGATTTCCCACTTTGGCCCCCAATCCTGCCTTGACAGGTTTCCCTGCAGTTACTGTGGGGGGGGGGGGGGGGGGAAAGATTGTGAGTAAACCGAAGAAGAGAATAATTACTAACAACATTTATTGTATTAGAACTTGTTTCCTTGCTATTGAGAATAGAATTTAGACATCTGTAGTTCAGAATGCTTGGAACAGATATTGGAATTAAAGCTGATGAATAAAAATTTGTCATTCAAGCCCCAGTTTAATGAGCTGCGAGGAAAAGGAAATTACAATAGACCAATAGTCCAGTAGAATGATCAAAACATTCCAGAAAAGATTAGATTAAAAATATGGAAAATAGACACCGCATTTTTGACATTTGAACTAAAAGTTTAATTTTAGAAGCAAATAATTACTTTAAAACTGTTCCTTCCGGAGAATGAAATGCAAAATTGGCCTTGAATTACATATATTAAATTTATCTCTGATTCTTTTAAAATAATAGTGCAGCAGGGGCTTGGTCCCCTCATTTGGGGAGATTTTGCTGTAGATTTTTGGAACTGTTCTTATTCTTTTTTGACGGTGTTTTATTGCTATTTTAATTATCTATGCCCCAGCTGACTTGAAAACCCATTGCTTATTCAGTCCATGTGCGATTCACATACTGTTAGTCCAATTTAAAGAGCTTAAAACAGGTTGGAAAGCCAAGCTATTGGAAATCTCAAATATATGCAGGTGTGGTATTTTAACTAGCTATAAGTGCACATCTTTCCAATGCAAATCCAGTGCCAATCAAAATCATCCTTGACCACTTCACAGCTTTTGACACATTCTAGTACTCATTTTTCTTCAACAATTTTCCTTCTCTGACCAGCTAAATGGTGAAAACCCTACTTTATTCCTCTTATGCTTACTAAATCATAGCATTGGGATCTGTGAACTTGCCTGATTATTGTCAGATTAAGTCTACAATGGAGATTGATCGGATGTCTAGGTTCTGAGCCTACATTGCCAGAAGCATCATCTTGGAGAGACATTCATCCAAAAGATCCTCCTACCTTCTGTATTGTTTACAGAAAAAACACCTGTTATTCAGGTAGTATTGCACTTACTGAGGATATTCTTAGGGGAAAAGAGATTTAATCTGAGAGCAAAGTAGGATTTTCCTGTTGGTTGATGACAGTGTCATAAGTGATATGGTTATGACCAGGAAAATTAAAAGTTCAATCTGTATTCAGGTGGGATGGTTATGGAGAGAGAACTTGGATTTTAAGGGTGTGGTTAACCATGGGTGCTGGTCCTGATCAATGCATTGACACTACTGGAAAGTTTTTACGAGAGGCAACCAAGTATTCTTCGCAATCACAGATATTTTTCACAATCCAAGCGCCTGACAACACTTAATGAAAAGTGTTAACTTATAACATACTGGAGGGTTATGGTGCTTGTGGTGCTCTCTCCCAGCAGTTGATCCACCACTTGAAGATGTTCAGTAAAGTGAAATTTGAGGAAAAAGCTGAAATAAAAGAATGAAAATCCAAAAATGATTAAAGAAAGAAATAGCATTATTAAGTTATACAGAAATATTATATAGAAAATAAAACACAAGCTATGTACTTCACTGCTGGGACTGAGACCATCTGAAGTACCTACTAGATGGCATCTTCAGAGCTGGATTGACCTAGTTAACAAAAATGCCTATCATTTTTGCATGGAATATCTCACAATGGGTTTTTTTGGTCAAAGTTCAACAAAATTGTACATGTTCTCATTATGTTTCTTTTCTCTTCTAGCCTCAACAGCATTTCTGGCTGATAGCCAGCCACCAAATCGCAAGGCCCTTGCTGTTTATCCGATATTTCTTTTCTACTTTGTGATCAGTTGGATGATCATCTCCAATGCATCTGCATGAGAGGCAGTTATCTTCAAAGTGAGGACGATGAAACATGAATGACTTAAAATCATTTCTGTATGGTTTTTGGAGACTGTTTATTTGAGAGGCAGCCCGCTATGCAGCAAAGGGATCAAGAAACATTGATATTTAGTTTGTATATTATTGAATGTACAGTGATTCTTACAACCTGTAAAAGAGGTGATTAATTGAACTCTTGGACTCTGTGGGAAATTAACTGAAGCTGTGGAATTGCAGTTAGAAACTCTTAGAGAACAGAAATTTATTATTCTTTTGGTTCTATGCATTAGATTATATTTTTTCTCAAATGTGAAGGAATTTAACAGGAATTGAAATCTGACTATCTAGTCCCAAAACATTTTTAATTTATTGTGTTACATGAAGGTTGTATTTAAGAACGTTGATTTGAATTTTCTGTAGGAATTTACTTGGAAATTTCCTTAAATGCATTACTCAAGCTAAACATATAGACCATTAAGATCCAAGTTTCCATCATGGTCCAAACTAAGGTAGCTGACCTCAGCTGATACACCAGTAGATATTATTATTGGTCTTGCTGTGATTAACTAAATAGTGGGAAGCTGGGCATAATCTGTTGACCAGTCAGCAACCTTTATGATCTGTTTCAGAATAGGCGAGAAGTTGATAAATCTGGTGAACTTCAATACCTTAGTACATACATGGAATGGAAATTTTTTACTATGTGTTGGGCGATCTTGGTTGCGCATAGTTATACCCTGTGAATATTTGCTGCCTTCCAGAGTTGGATAAATTGGGAATAGAATGTTTAGTTTGGAGGTGCCATTGTGCTATGATACATGGGGCAAGGTTGAAAAAGTATGAACTTGACCTGGATACAGAGCCAGGTTAAATAATTGGAATGGAGGTTGTATTCAACACTTATAGGATGGAAATTGGAAAATTAAACATCCTTGCCTCTATGGATTTTTAAAAAAATCTGTACCATTTTAGATGTACAATTTCACTGTCGCCTCTTCTGAATCAAAGATAAGTAAAAGTTCTTTCTTCAAGAAAACCAGTAGGATTAATATGCCCGTCAATAGTATGATTCATTCTCAAGAAACTGTCACTCTCTGAGATGAGAGCCTGAGAAACTTTGAATAATGTAGAGCAAAACAGGCTTTACTGGTCCAATAGAACCATTTTGTTGACAGTTTTTCTTAAGACCATTTCTAGAACATACACTATAATATTTGGAAAAGAAATCATTGAAAACTTCTTTGACTTATGGAGTCACGGTGAAGGGCTGTGTAATACACCCATCACACATTAATGGTTTACAAGCCATGTTTTTTGTTGCTGCGAGGATCAATGTGAGATGAGTATTGGGGGTGCCATTTCAGTGCCTCATCTCCACGAGTCTAAAGCACAATGCTAATCTGTATTTAAAGTTGGAAACTCCTTCTCAGAGATTTCCAGAATGGAAGAATTGCCACATAGTTACAAGACACCTCTATACTGCATTGTTGGAGCAGAGCAAATCTGATGTAGGAGGTTCTAAGATCTGAAATGGAAATTTTACCACTTTCTTCATTAATGTACAAAGTGGACCATATGTTAACATTCCGCTTAATCGCATTAAAATTTGTATGTGTAATTCTGGGTACTTGCTTTATGTGCTAGCACATCAGCAACTGTTTTCTAGAATGTACACTACAATTTTTGATTATACGGAGTGGTTTGTTTTATCAGTTGTTTCAGTATTCCATAGGCACTAAATAGTGAATCTCATTAATGACTGCTGTCAGAATAACTTTGAATGGGGAAGCTTTGTGTAACAATGTAAGGATTGTTGAACTTTATTGCAGCCTAACTACTGAAGGGTGTAGAAAAAGCAAGGGTGTAATAAAAATATTGAAAAAGAAAAGAAAGACAACCTACTATATAAGGGCACAATCGAAAAATGTAGCTGAACAGAGATACTTTGGTGTTCATATTCAGAGCTTTAAAGGCGCACCACAGTTGATAAATAAACAAATTATTTGTTTCCATATTCTGCTATTTTATGTTGAAACACAAAGAAAACATTCTATAACTTTATACCACACAAGTAAATCCTCAACTGGAATATAGTGGACAATCCAGATAGGAATGATGTGAAGGCCTTAGAAGGGGTACCGAGGAGATTTATCTGGATGTTTCCAGGGAATGAGTGACTTTAATTATGAGAAGTTGGAAAATTTAAGACAGACAAAGTTAGAAGGTGACCTAATAAATGTGTTTAAGGTGATCAGAGTTTTGATGGAATTGGTAGAAAAAAAAACTGGCTAAGATGTCAAAGATGCTAAAATATCTGAAGGGAGATGAGGAAGGATATGTTGCTGCTGTTTGGATATGGAATACCTTATGTGAAAAGATGGTGGATCTTACTTCTGAAAATATACTTAAGGAAGAGTTGGTTAGCCACTTGACGATGAGCAAATCACAAGGTTAAGGTCAAAAGCAGAGCTGTGAGAATAAGTATGATGGTCCTTCCACTGTCCACGAGCACGTCTTCTCCAACCAATCCATGATCTCTAAGTTTGCATAGATCTAACTTCGGGATTGAGATGTATTTATCTGGTGTGTAAACTATAAATTGATTTAATATATGTTTTTATTAATTAGATTTTGATCCTGAGGCAGATTAAGCATACAACAGATTTGAGAACAGCAATTGCTTGTCTTTTGTCATGGGACAGAAATCTCAACCTCAGTGACATCCTGTGGAAGGAATAGAGCCTCTATTCCCTGAAACCTATCTATACATGTAAAGATAAATTAATTGAATATATGTTGTTTATTTAAGAGCTTAGAAACTAGAAGTGCTTTGAGTGTGCTCCACCATTCATTTAGGTCTTTACATCAATTTTTTTTAAACTTGATGTATTCCAAATTAGTTAACATTCTTGTCTAACAAAACTCGGACTTTCATCTTGAACATTTCAATGGTATTTTAGGGAGAAAGATCCAGATTTCCCCATGCTTTATATGGGAGAAAGAATTTGCTTTCTTAATTCAATCCAATTTCAATCTATAAGTTGTGCAACAAATGGGGATGGTGCCTCTGGTATTTGCAGGGAATCTTTTTGAATTTCTGAAGCCTTAATGCAACTTGAAATTTTTGTTGTAAATACTTGCACATTGTGTGTTTGTAGATTTACTACTCCAGGATGGAAAATATTTTCTCCCTCTTATTTGTCTGCTTTTAATGTAAATGTTTGCTTTTAATGTGGTTGAATCTTGGAGTTTTCTTACTACTTTTTTGTTTGCACTTGTCTTTGGGGGAGAAACGTACAGCTTTTCAACTGCTTTAATACACACAGAAATAAGAAAAGAAACTCTGTTGCTGTGTTCTATTGCAATACACCCTCAAGAAAATCAAATTCTTGCCACCTAGATGGACATGCGCAAAAAAAATTGTGTTCACTTTCACCTCCAAATCCCACTGGTGGTTCAGTTGCACAATATAGTTTTTAATACGATATTGGATGATGCAGACTGAGAAGGGCCCAGGAATATTTCTCAGTCAGTGTCCAGGTAAGTGGATTTAATTTAGTGCACATGTGTCCCTGGGTTGTGAAGGGGAAAAATAATTTCTATTATTGCTCCATATCTATTCATACTTGCTGTGAGGCAGTATGAATAGATGTGTTAGTTGGCTGTAGGAAGGATCAGGCTCAATTCTGGTGTTGTGCATGATTGGGGGAGAAAGAATGGAGTGGAAGTGGACAAGGCTTCTTGGCCTACTCCACTGTTCAATAGAATTATGTTTTATGAGATCTAGGCTTCAAATCTACTTTCCTTGTTCTCCATCAGCCATAATCCCTCCATTGTCCATAAATCTTTATCATAAACTGAATATTTTTAGTGACTTGGCCATCACAGCTCTCTGTGGTAGAGAATTCCAAAGATTCACACCTTCTAAAAGAAGTAATTCCTCCTTACCTCTATTCTGAAAGAGGAACTGCCTGTTGTTTAAACCATACCCTCAATTCTAGAATCATCTTCTCTGCATCTTCCCTGTCAATCTTACTCTGGATCCTACATTTTTTACTTGGATTATGTCTTATTCTTTGTATAGGCACAACCCACTGAAACTTTCCTCATAAGACAATGGCTTCATTCCAGGAATCAACCTGGTGAATATTCTCTGAACTGTTTTCAATGCAAGTATACCCTCCTTAAGACCATAGCTTCATGCAAAATCCCAGAAAAGTCATCAGTTCCCATTATAATTAGATCAAATCTGTTAAGCCTTTGTATTCAGTCCCTCTTGAAATAAAGGGCAATGTTCCTTTTGCCGTCTAAATTGTTTGTTGTACTTGCTTGCAAATTTTGTTTCATGTCTGAGGATGCCCAGATCCAACTATACTGCAATAGTTAAAATAATATATTTCTGTTATTCCTATCAAAGTAGATAATCTAATGTTTGTCTGCTTTATACTTCAACTGCCAAACTTTTGCCCATTCACTTAATCTGTCTGTAACCCTTTGCAAATTCTTTGTGACCTCCCCACATCTTGTTTCCCACCTAATCTTCTTCCGACTAATTTTTCAGTAATTATCTAGGCTCCACATAAAGAATTGGTGAAACACTAGAAAGTTGCTGTGCCATTGGAATCATTGACCAATAAGATTTGCACTGATGGGAGATGTGACAAAGTAGGGGAAAACTGACTTTGGTTGGAGAAGGAAGCCAAGGCACAGAGCAGGTGCTGGAGGAGATTTACTAACAGGCCACCAGGATTGAATGATAAGTTGTGCGTTGTCTTGGAAAAACTTGGGTGATTGCTCTCTGAGATGATTTAGAGAGAGATTTGCATTCATGAAGGACTTCTGTGGAATCAATAAGGAGAAGCAATTTCCATCAGTGGAAGGATAGAAAACCAGAGGGAGCAGGCTTAACGTAATTGACTAAAAGCAGTAGTGATGGCATGAGAAAAAGTACACAGCTGGTTGTTGTGATCTTAAAGTCTGCTTAAAAGGATGGAGGAAACAGATTTAATAACTTTCAAAAGAAAATTCAAAGAGTGCTAGAAGGGATACATTGGAGAAGTATGGTGAAAAAGCATGGGAGTGGGACTAATGGAATTATTTTTCAAAGAACTGACATAAATTATTGGCTAAATTACCTCCCTGCAATGTGCCAATCATTAGCAGCATCTAGTGTGTTATAAAAAGTATGAATTTGGATGTGGTTAAATGTTCAGAGTAGAAGCCAGATGATGTTTCTCAGCGAGACAGTTGGAGGAGGGAAGGACTACTTGTGACATGGATCTCAATGTGCAACTGTTACAATGAATAAAAAAAATGTGGGTTTAGCTAATGTAGAAAGGGAATGGAGGTGCACTTTCTACATTGCTTTGGACATGTGGAATAAAAATAATTTTCCTTTTGACTCCAAACCAGATTGAGAGAGTTAAAAACTGATTGAAAACCGGGTGACGCTATGAGAATTGCACTGACCTTTTGCTTCTTGATTGGACCATATTGATACAAAACATGATTAGCACAGAAATGCAGACACTATGACTTGATAACTACAGCAGCACATCCAGTCAGCCATTCATGGTTTGTGTTGTGTCCTTGGTTAAAGTGAAAAGATGTCCATCTCTGAGATGATGGTACAATTTTGGAAAAAGTATGCAATTTCTCAACTATGATTTTCCTTTTCAGCTTGGGTTAGATAGGGCTGTGTGACACAGCACTAAATTGACAAATTATTTAAACTGCACTGAGATTTATTAAGTGGAATGGAGCAATCCAGAGCACTAAAATTCCAAACGCTTCACTGCTCCACCCCTTCTTGCCACCTGCTGTAAATATTTCCTTTAACCATTGTACTGAGATTTGGTAATTTACAACTTTATTCCTCCAGTACTTTACCAACATAACCATATATTTTTCTTCAATGATCCTGGAAATCTGAAATTCTGATGAGAAATCTTTGACTAGAAATGTTAACTGTTTTCCCTTCCTCATGCTCTGTGACTGTTTCCAGGAGTTTCTGTTTTGGTTTCAGTGCTTGAAGGCCATTTGCCTTTGGAGTGTATCATAACCCAGGCCTTGAGCCAGATATATACTCTCCCCATTTTTTAAAACAAATTTCTGGCTGATTGACTTCTCTCCATTATGCATTATATAACAGACCTGATGTGGTCTGAAACTACCTATTGGGAATTGTGAAAACCAGTTGAATAGATAGGATTGGAGGGCAATTACTTTTTTCTTGTGGTTGGTCCACCTTCTGAGCTGAAAATCTTGCACTGATTTCATCATGTTCTCTATCACAGCTTTCTGCATTTAAAGAGTTAATATCTGAGGCTCAAAAAGAAATAGGGAGAGGATAGGACCCAGGACTGGGTTGTAATTTCATACACAGTTGAAAAGCTACCCACACTCATTCTAAGCTCATGTAAAATGGTTTTTTGGACAAGGTGTTAGTAATTGTGAAACTATACTTGGGTGGGGGTAAGGGGTTTAGAAATCACACCTGCTTGTCAAGGCTGAGAACAAAATTGAAACAAACTGGTTACCTTTTTTAAAAACAAGTTGGCATATTGAGTGGTAATCAGAAATCGGTCTGTGTAAAACAGCATGAACAATTTGCAGTCTCAAGATCTCAGTCTTAAACTTTAATTGTTCTCTTGTCCATAGCTATATAAGGGACAGTGTTCCAGAAGTCCATTGTCATTTTGTGTGGAAAAAGGTCTTTCACTCCTCAAATGCCTTGCATTTCTTTTTAAGCAGGCGCTCGGAATCAAGGATGACTTGCCTCCGACTCTTGTTTCATGTGTCTTAAGGTGAATAATGAGGACACTGCAGAGTTTTCACCAGATGGCGCATGTGGTGCCCAAAGTAATGAATGAGTCGGTAGTTTGCGAGATGGTGCAATCCTTTGCTTGCACAGGGCCATTCTATGCTCCTGATCCATAGCCTCAAAGTTCTCGGTTTTGCTGAATTGGGCTAAACTGCTTGCTCAGAAGAATAGTTCAAGGAAGAAGTCTGTGAGACTAGAGATGGTGGCTATGTTACTTGACTGACTTTAGCTGCCCACCTAACTGTTGTCTTCTACATGATTAGGGTTCAAATTGGACCTTCACTGACTAGAAATACATTAAGCAAGTAGTCTTTTGGGGTGAAGTACAGGGTGATCCCCAGAGCTTTTGGAGTTTTGCCCAAGCAAGAAGTCAACTCTTTCAGGAAAAAAGGGAGAAAATTATGAAAAATACAAGACTTGAGGATCTTGACTCAGTCACCAGATTTTACATCAGTTGCTTATTGAGAATGAACATCAGATAGTTTAATCCTTGGTCCTTGTATGCTGAGGCCTGTTTCAATCAGTTATTCCTGTTTTGAATACTTGGCCGCCACACAACAGTTTATATATCAAATTGGAATGGATCGTAATTACCATTGAGACTTTTGGTCCCAGCAAAGGCATTTTTACCTTAGGCTGACAGTCATTTGGCTCTGGTCCAGGGGTAGGCCCATTTGAGAGATGTGGTGATCCTTGTACTTTTTGTTTTTGATGTTCTGCAACAAAGGAAATCTCTATTCATTGATATATGAGTAACTGGAAATACCCCCCACACCCCCACCCCCACCTCCTTTACTGCCCATGTACTTACTTGGAATTGTTTAAACCACTTGCACAGATACAATTCATTGCATATTTCTGATAAGAATTCAGACAATGACTTTGTATTTTCCTGTAAAGTGTGTACATTTATAGGTCACCCAGGCTATTTGTAAATTGTTGTCAGTAGGTGTCCATAGGATTTCCCCAGAGAGGAGGTGGGTCATAGAGGTAGTAAGAGTGTTCCATGAAATAAGTGCCCATTCGTAGCTAAGACACGAACTGACTGGGTCACACATCAGTTTTCTTCTATGAAACATCAACACAAGGACTTCCCGAAGATTTAATTTGTTCAGTAATAGGAAGTCCCTGTGACAAAGAGGATATCTTCTGTTCTTGCTTTTCTATAATTTAAATTGACTGAATACAGTTTAAAAATAGCAATAGCTAACAATGTTTCCTGGAAAATTAGTTTGCAGATGGCCAGACACCTGGTTAATGGAGCGTTAGAGCAATTAAGATGTCTTTTTATTAACTGTTCAACTGGGGCAATAATCAGCTAAATTTGTCAAATTATTACCACATCAAATTAGTTAATGTGGACTTCTGATGAAAGGGCTTTGACCTGAAATCTGGACTGAATTTTAATGTGGGATGGGAATGGGCAGGGGAGTTTAAAACCAGGGAAACTTGTGGTGCTTTAGGAGGGTGTCTTCAAGCAACAATTTCCGCATTTGACAGTAGCATGCTAGGCTGCATGCAAGCAGCTCTCTCGGGAGAAGTGGTTCGTCAATTCCAATATGTTAATTGCTCAATTGGAGCATAATTAACATGTGTTTCCCTATATTTGTGAATCTTACCAGCAAAATTAAGGCGACAACATAATTGTAACTGAGGAGGTTGTAGACATTTCAGAAAAAGCATGTCAATAAGTACTAATATTTCAAGACTGCTTTTTCATCTGTTTCTTTTAAAAGGTTTTGTTCAAAGTATTTTTGCATTGACAACTTTGGAGGTTAATTTTACACTTTTATAATTTTGTATTTGATCTGCACTTTAAGTGTTGATCCATGAGAGCAGCATGGGTATTTTTACTTTGGGCATGAGATACAGAATAAGATGACTGCTAATAATGCTAAAGATAAAAGTAAGAGCTGCAACTACTTACTTCTCACAGATCAGGAGTTGTACAGACCAGTGGAATTATCAGCAGGCCAGGATCTACAGACTGAGGATAAGATTCCTCAGTATGTCAGAACATTGATGCCTTTTGAGGCTCAAGGTATTGCTGACATTTGTGCCCAGTGTTTACTAGTGGCTTTCAAAGACACCACCACTTTAAACTCCCTTTCCATTTAATTCCTTCAGTGGGTGACCCATGAATGCATACAACAGAGGTGGCTACTTTGCCAGGACAGGCAATCATGTACACTTTTCCTGTGATGACACCCTTGAGAACGATTGGGGTCCAAATCTGTGAATCTGACTTGGCTTCTCAGAGGTGAAGTGTGCCATCAGATCACGAGGAGGTTTTTCATCCAACAAAGACTTCCGCTCCATCACTCTTCAGCAACTGGACAACCACAAGAAGATCTTTTCTACATATAATTCCTGGGCATCAGCTATGATACTTTAATCCAGTGGCACACACGCTTAGGTTTCGCCAATTGACATGCAAATCTGCGCAGTTAACTCCTCCCACTTTTTCCCAACACAAAGGAGTCTTGCAAACAGCCAAAACCTTAAACAGGTCCTATTGTTTCATGTCTGTTCCTGTCTTATTCATCACAAGAAAAGGCAATGGGGCAAATTAACATGATCTTGTTTTCAAGTGCAATAATTGCACCCTTCTGTTGAGTCCATTCCTGTGCTGAATAACTGAGAGAGTCTGTATGGAGTCTCCAGAGCTCCAACATACTCCCCTTCAGTAGCACCCAGCCTACCCCAACTCGTGCAGATCTCCATCATTGAGGTGGAACTCCATTCCTTCCTGTAAGCTCTGTTTCATTCTCCATAGATGCTAGCTATCTGAGTGTTTTCCAGCATTTTGTTACAGATGTTCAGTATTGGCAGGCAGTATCTTCCTTTGCTTCCATGTAGTTGGCTGGCCTGAGATTATATTTGTTGTTTAGCCGAAATACCCCTGTAATGTAACTGTAGTTTTTGCATTAAGCAAAGCTCACTTGTCAGAACAAGTCCTGGAAAAAGGTTAGCCAACTTCAAACAAGTACCATATCATAGAAATATGGGTGAGGCTTGTCGGGGAGAAGGAAAGAAAAAAGATTGAAGGTGGTGAAATCTCAGCCACAAAGAGACTGATCACCAAGACAGGTGATGATTGTTGCATAAAATGTGAAATTCATTGCAAAACTAATAATGGGTCCTAGGCCATTTTTTTACTTTGCTGTGGTTCACTGTCAGTGTAGAGTTGCTGGCAACCTGTGTGTGTCAAATTACTCACAAAATAACTATTGGTTTACTGCTTTTGAACCAAGATTGTGCACTTGAGTCACATCGGGCTACTTAAATAAATCATCTAACTGCATACTTCGGCGTGTTGCTGATAGTCTGCCATTTTGTAGTGAAGAGCATTGGATCTGTTAACAGTGGATAAGCTGTTAACTCATGCTCTATATGCTTGTTATAATTGCTTACTGGCAATCACCCCAAAACAGTTCTATTGTTCTGGGCAACATTCTACTTTAATGAAGACTGCTAAACACAGATTAATTCACTATTGACTCATTGCTACTTGGGGGATTATGGGTTGGCATTGCATGGCACCAGAGAATGATTACTTAATTAAAATTGCAGGACTTTTTAGTAACTCATTGTGTGGGAAGCCTGCAACAGCCCTGTACATGTTGAGGAATACTCATGTGGCTAAATTCTGTTTGTCTTGATAGTGATTATTCTCTTGTATTTTATGGTGATCCAGATATCAGAGTTTTTCATGCATCCCTGATAGTCTCATGGATAATGTGGTTTGGTGTGACCTAGGCTTCTTAATCATAAAAATATTACCCAGTATGACGCTACAACACAGAGGACCATAAGGTTCCAACATTAAGTCTCTGGCCTTGGTCATGATGCCAGTGTTATTTCAATTAGGGAACTGACTAATTAGCTAGGAATCCTTTTCTAACTGTGGATATCAGATTTTACCTCGATCAAGATTGACCTTAGTATGTCTTAACCATTCAAGTGTTTTCTGACAATCCTGTGATATGTATTTGTGTGTGTGTGTAGTTTTAAAAGCTAGGTAGATCATGTGGTATGAATTGTTATATCTGTTGGTTGGGTGATGTTTGCCACCGATGAAGGATGTTTGGCTGGAAGATCTGTCCTATTACTTGCCTTGCCAAACAGCAATTTGGAGAACCTATAGATACTACAATTCTCATCTGAATCTTCAATATCTTTCACTTCTCCCAGTTTGACTTTAATTCGCTCATCTTAAAGTCATTCCAAGGACTTAAGTGCACTTTCAATACTGCACTGAAGTGTTGCCAATGCCCTTGGAAATATAAATCCAAAGACTATTGGCACTGTACAGGAGAGGCTGGCAGAAGTTGAATGTCACACATGGGCGAGACGTGCAGAAGCCTGTAGAATCTGATGGTTAATTTTCTGTATTGACACTGCTTCCATTGTATTTACTGCAAAGATATGTTGGTGTCAAAATTTAGCAGCAGCCCTTGCAAGATTTGTCATTGCAATGTTATCCTGAAAAATATTGAAGCCCTTTTAAGTTGGCAGAGAATAGGATTAATGTTAGATTTCATGACTGTCTGTATCCCATTTGAACCAATTTTTTTCCTGCTCTAATCAACTCCGGACACGTACTAGCAATCAGGTGTGTGGCTGGTGATGTCACAATAGAAATTAGGCAGCGCCCATCATCGTATGAATGTACTCCTTTCAAAGGGACAAAACTTTGGCAGCTGGCCAGGAGAACGTGTGGACTTTGAGTGTTCGCAGGATGAGGAAACCGCACTGCGGAATAAAACATTTTATTTCACAAGCTGAGTTTTGTCAAATGGACACGTGTTACGGGGGGTTCTGCTTTGGGTGCCTATTAAGGTAAATATCGTCTTAATATGAATATATGTTTAATTGGGTTAGATTATGTTCAATGGGAGGAAATGGTTTCATGTTGTGCAGAATTTGCTCAACGACAGTGTGTGACAGTTGATTGGGTTGCTGATGATTGAAGTGGTAGCTGCAGGATAACAGTAGTTTGCTATGTTTAATTTCATCTGAATTTCTAACTGGCTGGGTAGCATTTCTCAATAGTTCCCATGTTCATGTAAGCACAAATAGTCAGGTTGCAACTGGCCTGCTTAAGAATGTAACACAAAGAAGCAATGTGCCTTAATCATTTATCCCATCAATGTCTGGCCTCAAATCCCGATAGTCACTGATTTATGTTGAGTTGCAGTTGTACAGATATTGGCAGCCTCAATGATCAGAGGTAGCATCAGAGTTGAGCTCATTCCATGCTTTATCTGGTGTCGCCTGTATATAAATGGACAATCAGGAGTATCTTCACCTTTTGAAGTTTGATCAAAGACACTAAACTACAGGGGCGCAATCTTTATAAAGTAAATGCAAACCGTAGCCAAATGTCATAGGAGAGACAGTTTCATTCACATTGTACCTAAGATCTTTGAATGCTAGATGGGATTGTGTGGAAAAGCTTTCTTCTACCTTTAACCTGTTCTGTTACTGTTGAGTTGAGTCATTTCCTTAAAAAAAACTGTTAACTAGGTCTGTGATTAATTGTCAGAAACGTTGCTTGAAAATGAAACTTAAAATGCAATAAGAAAGTCTCAATTGTATATATTTTTTACAGTTGCAAATGCCTTTAATTTCTAGAATGCAAGACAAGTTTTTTCCACTGTACCTTGTTATAAATGACAATAATATACCAATACCAATAATTTGTAACAGTCCGCAGTTTTGCATTGGAAATTGACAATTCATTTTTGTCATTAATCTCTTTTTTTGTGATGTCCACAAAACAATCTGGTAGGTAATGCAATGAGTTTGCTTACACACAGTTCATGGAATTTTTGAGATTATGGACTGTTTTCTACTGCTGCATGAAGCCAACTTTTTTCTATTTAGAATGGATGCACCAAGCTTCAATTGGGATAATACAATGTGAGTCTATGTTTGCTGTATCAGATAATCGCAAGAAAGTGATGCAATGGATTGAAACATTGGTCATTCACAATGGCAGTCTCAATCTGCGGTCATGATTGAAAGACTGTTACTCAGGAGATTTTTTTGGATGATGCATTTTCCATTTGCATGTGATCAAATTATGCAGATATACTTGGGTGAAACACTATTGTATCTGATGTTTTTGGACAGCAAACTGAGTTAATTATCCCAGTGATGAATGATAGATGTTGATTTGCCTTCAGTGTGTGGTGCAACTGACGTGCTGTTAATAAGTGGGGCAAAAGAACGTTCTATTGTCTAATACTAACAATATTTGCTTAGGCAAATAGAATTGTGTTTGCAAAGATTTAATGAACCTTGAAGCAACTTTACTGAGATCAAAGCAGTGTTCATTACCTAAACTTTAAATCTCTAAATATAAAAACTTGAAGAATTTTTTTAAACTGTGTATATGAAGAGTTTAATCTTTTTTCTAGTCCTTGGTATAGACACTGTGGATAACAATTTCAAAGCCCACTGGATGACCAGAGAGCCATTCCATTTTCCCCTTGAATTCTTTTTTCTATGAACATGGATTGGTTCAATTTCATTAACTGCTCACTTTATAACTCCAAACCCATATGGAGAGGTTTTTTCCTTCACCGTTCACACCTTCATGGGCAATCTATAGTATAGCGCATAGGTATGGTTGGGTAAGGCTGGAAGTAACCTTAGTTAGCGAGTACTTATTGCCCATCTCCAATGCCTTGTAAAAGTGGTAGTGACCCACTTTCTTGAACCATTGCAGTCCTTATCATAGAGATGTTTGCACAATGCTTCTGGGTAGGGAGTTCAAGGATTTAAAGGATGATGAAAGAATGGCAAAAAGTTTCAAGGTCAGGATGACGTGTGACTCGGAAGGGAAGGCTGTAGGAGGTGGAGCTCCCATGTGCCTGCTGCTTTTGTTCTTTGTGACCAAAGGCCATGGGTTCCGAGGTGCTGTCAGAGTAGCTTGGGTGAGTAGCTACTGGATTTTAAAAATGTTACTCATTACAGCTGCCGTGTCAGTGGTGTAGGGAATGAACATTTTAGGCTGGTAAGCATAGTATCAATTAAGTAGGCAGTACCAATTAAATCCTGGATCGTGTCAAGCTTCTTCAGTGTCTTTGGAACTGAACTCATCAAGGCAAGTGAAGAATGTTGCATCATGCTCTTAACTTGTTTCTTGCAGATGCTGGAAAGGCTTTGTGTTGTCAGGACATGAGTAACTTGCTGTGGGATACCCAGCCTCTGACTTGAATTTATTGCCACATTGGCTGGTCCAGTTGAATTTCTGGTTAGTGGTGGCTTTCAGGATATTGCAGGTAGGGTTTGGGCAGTGGTGGTGTCAATGAATGTAAAAGGCAGGTGATTAGATTCTCTCTTTTTGGAGATGGTCACTACCTTGTAGTGTTTCTATTGTAGTCCACGTTTGGTGAGACTTAAGCTTATTGATGAATGAGTGCTATTAACAATCCAACTTTCCAGCACTTCACTGATGATTGAGAGCAGATGATTTGTCATTACTAAGCTGGATTGGATTTGTCCTATTTTTGCAAACAGGAACTACCTAAGCAATTTTCCACATTGCCATTCAGATGCAATTGTATTAAGTTTGCTGGAGATTTGGCTGGTTCTGGCGTGCAGGTCAGCACTAAAGAATAAAAACAAGAATGCTGAAAAACACAGAAGGTCAGGCAGAATGTGTGGGGAGAAAAACAAAGTTAACATCTCAGGTCACAGGGTTGGAATCCAGATCCTTCCTGGCTTGTGCAAAGTATCACAATGGACCAAGTGAACTAGTGCATGACTAAAACCAACAGTTAAAGTGCTGGCTGTGATATTGGTGGGAAAATACAATATTTGATAAGAACAGCTTTGAGGAAAAAAAGGTAATAAAATCTTTTTTGACAGATGATTTCCAGGCTAGATGCTACTAGAAGTTGTGTGCCCAGATGTAGGGCTGAGCCCTGGGGAGTGACTTCTTCCAAAATGAGCAGGAAACGGCAAGTTTAAACTCATGGAACCGATGAAATAATTCACCAAGAATAAATAAAACATTTTTTCTTTGAAGCTGACTCATATTGTCATCATAAAGGCTCTAGCATTTTGTGTGAGATGCTGTAATAAAGAAAAGTGACTTTTAAAAGAGAGAAGGTGAATAATTGAAAAAGAACCACATTATCAAGTAGAAAACCGGGTCAAGAGTAATTTGTTTCCAATGGGATTACTAGCACCAGTTGGAACAAATTTAATGACTTTATACTAATTTTTCTTCATTGTAGATCATTCCTGAAATGGTTTAATACTTAGTCATCTGTTGCAACCATATTTCACATCCTTTTCCTCACCAAAATGACTTGCTAGAAATTTGCACCAAATAAGCTATCTTTTACAAGTTGAGGCTCCATATTTTACTTTCAGTCATTTAAGTAACACGACCCAGTCTAACAATTAAACTCTATTACAGAGAATGCTCTGTAGAGAAGAAATTGGATGCCTATGTCCTCACCTGTCAAGCCAGCTAAGTGTTCCCCTTGTGTCTAGTGCTGTAGCTAATATGCAACCAGCATCCTGGTTGACATGACGATAGCTTATAGGAAGATGAAATAATTCAATCAATAATTTTTCTTCTTTGGTAATTAAATAATAATGTCGATTTACTAACGGGAAA
>JARFYF010000112.1:74150301-74161072 GCA_030265395.1 Rhina ancylostomus | reverse complement strand
TATGACTCACTTAGAGGCTCAAGGAGCAGGGTCCTCATCTAGCTGCAAATCTTCCTACCCTCTACAATTGCCTGTGCCCAATGACAGGGCTTAGTGTTGCATACATAGGAAATCAGAAGGTGGCGTAATGACATTCAGTTCAGTGCATTTCCTGTGTTCTGCCCCACGTAAATCAATCATTACTGAAATATATATTTAAAAAAATGCTGGAAACACACAGAAGGCCAGGCAGCATCTGTGGGAACAGAAACAGAGAACTGGGAAAGATGAAGGGTCTTTGATCTGAAACATTAATTCTTGTTTGTTTTCCAGGGTACTGCCTGACCTGGTGAGTGACCTGGACTTTATTTCAGATTTCCAGTATTTGCAGTTTTTGATTTTCCATTCTATGGCTGAATATTCAAAGAAAAAAATTGCCAGAATTTCACACCCTAATTCTCACTAGTCAGACAAGTTAATATCATTTTTTTTCTGGTTCTGTATATTTCACTTTAAAATTTATCTGGTAATGTTATTTTCCACCTTCTGAAGTGATGGAAAAATATGTGGGCATCACATATATTCATGAGAACCAATAACAGTACCTGTGTTGACTAGCTGTGTATGCAAGAAAATGGCAGGGAACGAATTAAAATGCTTTTAATCAATGATCAGTCTTGATCAGAGTTCATAGCACAGAAGCATGCTATTCAGTTCAACTGATCCATTTTTATATTTATATGGTGTACATGAGCCTTCTACAACCCATCTTCTCCTAACCCCATCAACATATTCTTCCTCCCTCCCTCCCTCCCTCATTCTTATGTTTATATACTTGCCCCTTAAATGTGATATCTATCTTCTACTTAAGTGCCTTTATGCTATTCACCTCAATTTGTGCTAGTGAGTTCTATTCTAATTATTCTTTTGGTAAAGATATTTTTCCTGAATTTCCTGTTGAGTTTATTATGACGTTCCCACATTTATGGCCCCTGTTCTGGCGGGTGGCTTCAACTTTTTCATTGTGAGTGATGGTAGAACTTGTTTGTTTGCTACTTGAGGTTTGTCTGTGAATGATAAATACAAGCTCATGCAAGTGCATACACTGCTCTCAATGTTAAAGTCATGGGTGCCCTTGGTCTTAGAAACCCTGCTTTAGGATCCTTGTAGCCTGTGTCTGTTGATTATATGATGCACATGGCATTCTGCTCCTCACTGGTGCATGGCTCAACCAGCAAAGTGGAGACCCTTCAATTTTTGGTTAATGCAATGTTTACATTCACTCCTGGAAGGGGCATTTAGCTTCACTGCACTGCTGCCATTCATTGAGGCACTCATGCACTCTTAGATATCTTCTGACAATTTGCACCTCTTGCACATACTGTTCCTTGGAAGCTTGTGCAGTTACCCGTTCCCACCCCCCTCCACCTAACATTCATTCAATCCTTGCCAAAGCTCCAATGCTCACCAGAAACCAAAACAGCACTCGTTGTCTTGTCGTGAGATCTTTTAAATGTTACTTCCTGAGGTCAGAGCTGTTATGAAGGTTGGAGAAGTTGTTTTTGGATGGGACCTGTTTGTTTGCTATTTTTCTCCTGTTTTGTTTGCACAACACTATTTTAGCCACAGAAGGTCTGATATGATGAATGAAACCACCTTTTGATGGATTTCTTCTTGCAGATTAAACTATTTTAGCTTTGATGAAAAACTGAAACCTCTTGGGAGTATGAAGTCTAAGATCCCAGTTTGCTTGAAATTTTTTATGCAATAAGTTGTGCAACACTCCCAATGGTTACAGGAGAGATGTACCTGACCCTATATATATTTAAACAAAAATTCACTTTGAACCTTAAGCATTATTAAAAGCTGGTTCTTCTGTGTTGGTTGTTGTTCATAACAATGTGGTTGAAAAATATCACTGGGGTGAATTTTAGGTATTACAGTACTAGTGCTTTCATTTGGGTGAGCTGGACATTGGGAACAATGTGCGGTGTTATACAAAATTCTTGGACATAAAAGACTACACAACACTAATGACTATTATTACCTCTCTCACAAATCTCAGAAAATAAGTTTGTGCAACATCAAAATGATTTATGCCCATGCAATGCTGGTTTTACCTGTGTTGAAAAGGTGATTGTGTATGCCTAGAACTTGCCACATTACTCCAGAAGTGATCTAATCAAGCTAACCCAATAAGCTGCAGATGCTGGAAATCTGAAATAAAAACAGAACATTCTGGAAACAGCTGGTCAGGAAGCATCTGTGAAAAGAGAAACAGAGTTAACATTTGAGGTTCAGGTTCTGTTCTGACGAAGGGTCTTGGACCCAAACACTAACTCTGCTAATTGTCCAATTGATGTGCTGAATGTTTCCAGCATTTTCTGTGATCTAATCGAGGTTCTATATGTTTAACATACCATGGTTTTTCAGTTCATTCCCCGAAGAAATTGAATGATGTATCTTTATGTGCTTCTTTTATAGTCTTATTGTCCCATGTTTTCACCTTAGTGATTTTTGTAACAGTGTTGCCAGATTGCTCTGTTCCTTCACCCTATGTAAAATTGGCCTGGAGTTTGCTGATTAGGGCCTGTCACTTGTACTTACTGCTAAACTTTGCTGATAACATGCACTTAGTCTTCACCCGACGAGGTGATCCTGTATGCTAGGGGGTTCTGGTGCTGAATGACAGGGCCTTGTGCAATGTTGCTGGGCTTGCAAAACAAATACTATCCACAGAACTCCTCTGAGAATCATTGGCTGAAGGCAAAGTCATACCTTCCATTTTGCTGTCTGTCCAAACTGTTAGTTTTTGAAAGATTCTGATTGGCCCTGACAATTAAGAATGAAAGAATAGTTTAAAAAAAAGTGACAATTAAAAACAACCACCTGAAAGTTATTTTTACTTTTCATCCTCAAAGCTATAAAAATCCATTCCAATATTTGGGCTTAAGGATTTTCTACCAGGTCTAAGCTAGGACAGGACTGAGGAACAGATTCTTCAGTGTAAATACTTTGTACCATTGGGCTCAGTGTCGAGACTGACAACAACAAGCAGCCATGAAATCGTTGGTGGAGTTTGGTTACCAAATTCTAAACTGTTGACAAAACCCAGCTGAATCCTGGCCAATATTTCCAAGGTACATTTGCTCCTTTCTTTCTTTCTTTCTTTCAACATACACCATGTCCCACTTGGCTATATTTTGAAGCATTAGACAAAAGTGGTGTCCAGCCTCATGAGTGAAAAATGCCAAAACTAAACTACAATTTACATTGGTACCAGTTCCTTAGTATATTTCAGTAGCTAATTCACAGATGCTTCAGTAATCTGCCAGCAAACACAATCCATATCTGTTCCAAATAATATTCCAGTCTGGGATGGTGATCACCAAATTAACATTTTAAATACTCCTTCCCTTTAAACACTGACCTAATTCCAGTTCTTATCTTTCTGGGACAAATATAGAGATCAGTAAAAATGATTCATATCCTCTGGACATCCTAATATACTTGAGTAGGATGTCTAAAGCCCTTTAAACTCATGTTTCATCCAAAAAAAGTGGCAGATCATTTGTACTTAGCAAGGTCCCGCCAGATAATCTGTGTTCGTTGTTCTTGATTAAAGATAATACTGGTTGCCACTGGGAGAACTTTCTCTTCTTTTTATGTAGTAAATCCATTTCCCTAATGCATCATTGAAATGGCAGTCTGGATCATGTGTTTAAGAAATACGGTGGAGTGGAACACTTCACCTGCTGATTTAGGCATGTGTACTTTTATTTGAATCAAGGCTGACAACAGATGAGCAATTTCTGAGCAGCCATTTCATCACGGTACCCAAAAACCATTTTAACACTGATTCACAACCACTTTTTAAAAATAAACAGGATATAAATCACAGGTCGGATGAAGATTCCTTTTTTGGCCAAGTAGTTCATTGTTGTCATATTCACAAAGTGCTGATAAGTGGGGAGTTCCAGGATTTTGACTCAATGATGATGAAGGAACAGTGATTTATTTCTAAATAAAGACTGTGTGTAACCTGGAGGGGAGCTTGCTGTTTGTTGCCCATGTTGATACCCTTGCCCTTATCGTTGATTGATGTTGCGAGTTTGGGAGACGTGCTCCGAAAACTGCTCTGCATCTTGTACGTAGTACACATTCGGCCATAGTGGTTAAAGGAACATATGTTTATGTTGGTGGATAGAGTGCCAAGCAAACAGCTATGTTAATCTAGACCTCGATTTATTCCAGGCAAGTTGAAAGCATCACCTTAATAATGGTGGGAAAAGGCTTTGGGGAATTACCACAGAATATTCAATACTTGATCTGCTTCTGTGTCATTCTGTGGTATTTATGCGACTGCTACAATTTCTGGTCCATGTTGGTCCTCGGGTATAGAGAACAATGAATAATGATGACATCACTAAATAACAAGGGCTGATAGACTTCTTTTGGAATGAACAACTCATGCCAGGCAATGATGATAGACTATGGTCATGCCTTGGCATTTCAGAGGTCCAAGTATAATTTGTCATTTGTTAGCACAAATCTTAATTTTGCCAAGCACTCGCTGCATGAGGGCATTGACAGCTTTATTATCTGAAGAATTATTTATGGAACTATGCTGTTCAACTATCAGCAAATATTTCCACTTCTGATGGAGGGATGGCTGTTAATAAAGCAGCTGAAGATGAATGGACCTAAAATATTGCCCCGAGGAACTTCTTCAGAGGATTGGACTTAATCAACCTGTATCTTTCTGAAGATGACAAAAAAGGAAACAAATGCTGGAGAAACTTAAAAACTTATTTATTTTTAAGTCAGGAGATTTGATCTTTCCCACAAGATTTGTACTGGACTAGAGGCAGAAGATGCTGTATTTTGTTCTGTTTGTACAAAAGCATCTCCAACCTTTGAATTGCTACACCAAGGACCAGAAAAACTCTGATAGATTCTCGGTTTTAGAAGCTGGGCATTCTAATGTCCCAAACAGCGAATGTCCACAGTATATTCATTATCAAAGTCCAGTCTGATCCTGACTTTCCAGCAGAAGGTGTCTGAATTGCTGCAGGATGGTATTGTCGATTGTAAATCTTTGCTGCAAAAAGAAGGAAGTTCAGATGCAGGAAGTCTGAAATAAAATAGGTCAGGCAGTATCTGTGGAGAAAGAAACAGAGTTAATGATTCAGACCAGTTTTTTTAACCTGAAAATGCTGGGATTACTCAACAGGTTAGGCAGTACCTGTGGAAGAGATAAAGAGTGTTAGCATTTCAGGTTACAAAACAAAATCAACCAGAAATATTAACGCTGTTTCTTTCTCCACAGGTATTGCATGATTTTCAGGCATTTCCAGCATTTTCACCTTTAAGTTTAGTATATCTCATCTTAGTTGAGATGAGTCATCTCAACCTGCATATTAATGAGCTCTCCCGCCAGATTTAGGCTTACTCATTAAACAATTTAGGGTGTTCAAAAGAAGGCAGCTCTTATAGTTTTTATGAAACAATGTCAAAGCTGTAGTGCAGTGGGAGGTTACACAATATATTGATAAAGATTTGTAGTTTCAACTTTACTAGGAGTTTCTAAATAATGTTTGCCATAAAGCATTACTATAAGGACAGTGTTAAAAACAGGTGTGCTATTTGTGAGGAAACTATGTAAGTATTTACTGTACTGGTATACATTTATAGAGACCTTGTTGCAAGACAAAGGATATCCTAGCACATAAAGAATTTTTAGTATAAATGGGGCTTTTTTTTTCTTTTAACAAAACCTTTCCTTAAAATGAGTAACGTTTTGCCTCTTAGTATTATACTAGATACATGTCTAGTATAATACTAAGCCAAACAACAACATCTTTCCCAGATTTAATCTGTAGTTTGGGATAAAATGTTAGTCAGTGATCCTAATCCTGATATTCCTCTGGAAAATGCACCTGCATGGTTGTCAATTGAATGCAAGGTTGAAAAATAAAATATAATGTGCTTATCAAGGCTCTTTCAGGATATCCCATTAACCTTTATAACCAATGAAGTAATTCTGAAGTGTGTTGACATTGTAATGTTTCAGATGCGGTTGGGTTTGACTTTGATACCATCCATTGCTGAGTAATATTTAATGACAACTGTTCAGCATTTCATCCAAAAAACTGCACCCCTATCAGTACAGGAATCGGGGATGTATGACCTCTTCTGGAGAGGCACTTTAAACTGACAGCTATTGTACATATAGAAGCATGTTGCCCCGCTGCTACACTGCTCCAAACCCTTCTGTCTGTGTATCCTCCTGACAATGCCTCAGTACTACACTGAAGTGTTAGTTTAAATTATGACTTTGGATTTTAGATGCTAGTTAATTTCCAACAGCAAAATAAAATCCAGTCAATTTTGAAGCTGAGCTTCATTTAAGTCCCATTGTCCATCTTCCCACCATTGTGAGAGGTGACCCTCATTAGCATAGTGTCAGTTCTCTGTGAAATTCTGCAACTTTGGAAGCCTCGGAGAAGCTGTGGTCCCTGCTCATCATAGGGAAATGCAGCCCATGCTCTTCTGACTTGGGTGTGCATAAGGTGGTGCAAGCAGCATTACAGGCCTCCTTCAAAATCCAAAACAGAGTATAATGTGAGATGACACACATGCATTACGGAAGAGTGAAAGGGGACGGATTGAAACACAAGTTCTTGATGGGTCTTGAGAAGGTGGCTGTGGAGAGGGTGTTATTTATTTCCACCATTTATTTCTGTTTACTGGACCTTGATGAATATGTAATAGCTATCACATTTTGTCTACAGTACAACAGTGACTGTGTGCCTTTTAAAGTACTTCCTTGGCTTTAAAATGCAATTGTCATGAAAGGTGCTCCATGAGTGCAAATTCTTTCCTCCTCTAGATTTACGAAGGGAGCCAGTACATGAAACATTATTGTTGGTGAGATGTTTGTTACCATGCAGAATACAGGACATCCTAAGGAATGGATTGATTGAGAAAATAAATCAAAAGGCAGACTAGTTTTAAATAGTGAGAGATTGAAGGATGTTGGTGTTCAAAGGGACTTGGGTGTTCTTGAAGATGAATCAATGAAAATTAACTTGCAGTTACAGCAAGTAATTGGGAAGGCGGATAGTTTGTTGACTTTTATTGTAAGAAGATTTGAGTACAAGTGCAGAAATGTCTTGCATCAATTGAGGCCACACTTGGAATATTGTATACGAATCCAGAGCTCCTGCCTGAGGAGGTATATGCTTGTGATGGAGGGAGTGCCGTGAAATGCACCAGATTGATTCCTCAGATGACATGTTTGTCACGTGAGGAAAGATTAAGCAGACTGGGTCAGGCATGTAAGGGATGTGGTTGAGGAAAGTGACACTGAGGTACAAAAAAAGCCATGATCTTATTGATAGGCAGAGCAGGCATGACAAGCTGAATTGTCTCCTTTTTTCCTGTTTATTTTCCTCTGTCTAGCTGGTTGAAGTAGGTACAAATGACATTATGTTCATTTAGCAGCTCCTTAGCTCAAATGCTCAGATTTTCCTGAAAACAGATATAGATAGCCATTTAATTCTGTGCTATATTACGGCACGAAGACTATCTCATAACAGAGCACAAGAAACCAGCAGGCTACCTCAATCCCATGGAGTTCCTCACAGGTGCAATAACCTGACTCCAGGTCTTGTTGCCATAATATAGGTGGGACATGGTTGCACTGCAGAAGGTGCATAGGAGAATCCCAAGGATATTGTCTGGTTGGATATTTTTGGTTTGGGAGAAACTTTGTGAAGGCTGAATTTGTCTCCCTTGGAGCTGAGGGGGCACCTAATGGAGGTATACAAAACAATGAGTGATAGGAAATTTTCCCTCCAGAGCAGAGGTGTCTAAAACTAGAGAGCATAGGTTTAGGGGAGATCTGAGGAAGAACTTTTTTAACCCTGAGGGTGGTTAGAATCTGGAATGCACCACCCCAGTGGGTGGTGGATGCGGGAACTTTCACAATGTTCAGGAAGTATCTAGATGAGTACTTGAATTGCCAAAGCATAGAAGTCTACGGAACAAGTGCTGATAAATGGGATTAGTATAGATAGGTTGACACGGACTGCTTATCCTGATACATAGAGTCATAACATTGTACAGCATGGAAACAGACCATTTGGCCCAACTGGTCCACAGTGACCAGCGGGCATCTGTCCATAATAATCCCACCTCCCAGTTGTGGTGCATAGCCTTCTGTGCCTGAGCAATTCAAAGGTTCATCTAAACACTTCTTAAATACAGATGGCGACCCAACTTCATCCACCCTTTTTCAGGCAGTGCAATCCAGAGACTTGCCTCTCTCTGCATGAAGAAGATCCCCTTCATATCCCCTCTGATCTCCTCCCCTTCATTCTAAATCTATGTCCTCTAATTTTATCTACCTTTGATTTGAGAAACAGTTAACTTGTTATTGCTCCCAAAATGCATTACCTCACATTTGTCTGGTTTAAACTCTTTTTAGCTCATTTTACCAACACTTTGATATCTCTCTGGTCTATAAGACCTCCTTCCACACTGTCAACGACTCTGCCAATCTTTGCGTTATCTGTGAGATTACTAATTATGCCTTCCACGTCCATATCCAAGTCATTCATACACTGTAGATTACAAACAGCTAGGGTTCCAGCAACAGTCTTTGTGGGAACCACGAGTCACAGTCATCCAAGTGCAAAATCAACTTTCCACCATTGCCTATTGCCAAACCAATTTTGGATCTGTGATAGGAGGATAAACTTGAGAAAAGTTGCACTTATAAACATTTTTGTCATGCCAACTTATGAAGTACACTGTCATTCTGTAGGCATGGCCCAAACCCCTGTAGCCCCTCTTCCATGTAATATTCCTGGCTTGATTTGTCCTCAGAATTTGTGGCTTTATCATTGTGAGAAGTCAATTCAATGTGCTGCAAATAATTAACAGGTTTTAATGAATGCCAATAAATTTAAAGGCCAGGAAATATCTTTGAGGTAATAAGTGGGTGTAAGAAGTTAAATGTTAACTTCTTCATTCTGCTTCTCTCTTTAATCACTTGAATGCTGAAATTCCTGGCTTTGGTAATTTTAGTTAAAAATTTATCAACTTCATAACCTATTTGTGATCTTACAGAAATATAATGCTTGTTTAGAAATGAGGGACATTATAGTTTGGAATTTTTTTGAACCTTGGGACCTATTAGAGGACCACAATTCCATTTTGTAATACATTCTTATATTCCCTGTTGTTCACCTTCTTCATTATTAACCCAGCACTTCAGTGCCAGTTGAATTCTAAAATGTTATTAAAATTATTCTAAATTTGGAATTTATGATTAAGCACCTTTTTTAACCCATGGCTTTGCAGGGGTCCAAGTTTATTATGAATCACATAAATCTCAAGCAATGTGATATGGCCTCTCAGAGTGAGAAACATTTCTTGACTTCAATGTCGTTAAGAGTCAGATCATGGTTTAATGGGCCAGATCTTCCTTGACCTAGTCCATAGGCCTGGCTTGATAATCCTGACACTCTCCTTTCAAAGGACAGTTTAGTAGGCAAACAATCATTCTATTTCACTACTTATTTGTCTGCTCTTTCAGTGATGAAATCAAGTCAAAAGTAGAAGATGACTTCTACTTAACTTGACACATATAACTAGACATTCACTGGCATAACTACTTTCATTAAAAAAAAATTGCTTGTTTTTATTTAACCCACCACCATCCCCCTCCAAAAAGACTGCTGGAAATACATATTTTTTTCATGAATGAGTAGAATGGAAAGAGTGCTACCTAATACATATTTCTAAAGTAATTGGTCAAGAAATTAGTTGAAGACTACATAAGACCACTTTGTTGACTGACCTTGACCTAAACACCACAGGGAACAGCAGCATTTATAAGTGTTCAACAGAGTGAAACATCCTGAGTTGTTTCACAATTGCATTATCAGAAACAACTTTGATCCGCACAAGGATAGATCAGGAAAAAATGACCAGAACTTGATCAAAGATTTTCATTTATAAAATGGAAAGGAAAGAGAAGTGGAGAGGTGACGAAATTTAGATTTGAGAAATTTTCAATCCTGAGGGCCAAGGCAGCTGAAAGCACAACTACTAATGGTGGAGCAATTAAAATAGAGGAGAGCAAGAGGCCATAAATAACTGAAAGTTGTTACTGTGTTCATGCTTGCAGGTAATTCGGACAGATTACAACATAAGAACAAAGCAAAATATGATCAGGGCTGATCTGCTCCAGATCTCATCTCCTTGTGCCAGTTCATCACAGTCCTTAATTCCCTGCTTGCAAAAGTTTACCTCACTCTTTTTTTAAATACCTTGTGATTTAGCCTCCAGAACCCTCTGGGGTAGTGTTTGCAGATGCCAGCAAATTTGCAGATGACACAAAATTAGGAGCTGTTGTTGATAGTGAAGAAGGTTATCGTAGATTACAGGGGGATCTTGATCAGTTCGGGAAGTGGACCGAGGATTGGCAAATGAATTTCAGTACAGACAAGAGTGAGGTGATGCATTTTGGGAAGTCAAACCAGCATTGGAATTGTCCTTTGAACGGTGGGACACTAGGGGGTGCAATGAGGGACCTAGGAGCACAAGTGCATAGTTCGTTGAAAGCAGTGTCACAAGTAGACAGGGTGGTGAAAAGGGCATTTAGCACACTGGCCTTCATCAGTCAGGTACTGAGTATAGGAGTTGGGACAGTATGTTGCAGTTGTATAAGTCATTGGTGAGGCTGCCCTTGGAGTACTGTGTACAGTTCTGGTCGCACTCT
>JARFYF010000112.1:74123273-74133899 GCA_030265395.1 Rhina ancylostomus | reverse complement strand
ATTTTGAAGGAAATCCAGCCTTTTTTTCCCCTGCTGTGCTATGAAAACTGCCAGTCTGTGATTTCTGTTCAAAATTCAGCAGTATGTCTGATGTGAAAAGAAGTGGTGAAGAAAATATCTTGTGTGTTGGAACTTTATAATTTAAACAATCCGGGTGCTGATGTTACCCTGAATATCCTATTATGCTGGTTTGAAAAGAATAGACAGACAGGTGATAATTGGTCAAGGTCCTTTACTAAAACATCAGTTAAACTACAGTGCCCAATATCAGAAGGGACAGTAATTATTCAATAACTTCAGTAGGTGGCCTAAGTCTCCCAGTGCCTCTTTGAACCAACCCAGAGCTGGATGTAATAATATATTGTCAAGGAGATGACCAGATTATGTTCTTGCTCTGTGCTGAGTTAGCTAATTAGGATCAATATAACAGCTGAACCACCACAATTAGTTTGTACACCCCTGGACTGGAGAAGGGGGAAAATTGTAATTCGGTTATTTAAGATGGAAACATGTAAATATTGGGTGTGGGTAGACTTTTGCACAGCCCTGATACTCTCCTCGTGGCAAAATGCTTTGCTAACACTCACCATGTAGCTTTAGACTTGAAGAATGAACTGAGGTTTTTACTATCTGTGGAATAGGCACTTTCTTCCATAAAAGAAAAGCAGTATCTTCAGAAGAGAAGATAAAATTAGACAGAGAATATCTATTTGACTGCCATTACAGACATTTTCAGCACTTTATTTAGATTTTAAAACCAAATTTATCATTATCTATAGGCTTTACATATCAGGTAAAAGATAGTGGAAAGTCAACTGAACTGTAAAATGGGTGCAGACAGGTACACAGGTGGTTGTGTTGAGTGTTAAAACATACAAAGGCCTTTTGAAATATAGTCAATGTTGTACTGAATTATAGCAGCTAATTTATACACAGATAATCTGGCCACAGATAATCTGAGCAAAGAATAAATATTGGCCAGGGACTGGAGTTCACTCCCTCGCTTTTCTTTGAAATAGTTTCATGGGATTTCCACTGTTTACCTAGAGAGAAGACAGGGTCTTGGTTAATGTCCCATCTAAAAGACAGCATGTCCCTCAATACTTCAGTGGCGTGTCAGCCTCAATGTTTGTGCTTAAAGCTTTGGAGTGCAATTTGGGCCTGAAACTTCCTAATTCAATGGCAAGAACGCCACCAACTCAACCACTGTTGGCAGTGAAAAGTGTGGTGTAAAATAGTGAGAGATCACAGAGTTATAACAAGGAAACAGGTATTCATTCTAACCAGTGATATCACCATTTTCTCTACAAATGAACAAAAAGTCCTTATGCATTTATATACAATTTTTCTCTTTCTACCTATCTACACTAGTGTACTTTCTGATCTACTTTCTGCCTCAATCACTAAGCCCTGGGAGCGTGAAATACAGAGCTAGACAACACTCTGTATATAGCAGTTTACCTTGCTTTGTCACAAAGATAATAATATTTGCACTTGTATTTCTGACCCCTCATTCTAGCATTCTCAGCCTGTGGAGACTTGTGATGCTGTATATGTGTTATTACAGTTTTAAGTAATTCTATCATGCATTCCCATAATCTTTAAAGTCTTTTGTCTTTATTTGTCTTGTACCAAGTAGCATCAAAATGAATCTAGTTTACATCATCTTTCAAGTCTCAATACCCTCCCTCAGTATATTTCCTTTCTAGTTTTGGCCTTTTCATTTGTCACAATACTTCTACAGCAGTCAAACTGTTTATCCATTCCTTTACTTTCTACCTATTTGTACAATGTCGTTACTCTCTCCTGTCCTGATCATTTTTTCCAAGTATGAACCAAGACATTGTTCCATTGAATCTAAAGCACATCCAATATACTTCTGATTCAGCAGTTCACAAAATACAGATGATCGATGTTAAGCACCATCAGGCCACACATTACTAAAACCAAGTTAAGACAGTGAAGTCAGGTCTCCGGCTTACATTCTCCTCTGTCACCTCTTGAAACCTCATTCTCTTGCTCCCTTTACCTTAAACTTCCAACAGAGGTTGAGACCACGTGTTCATCTGTCTCAGCTGCATTCCCCTCTTCTTATGCCCATCAAACCAATACTTTCAAAAGATCTCCCTCTGTCATGTCATTTTCTGTTTCTTTTCCATCTCCTCACAACTTGCCTACATTGGCCTGTACTCCAAATCCACTTACTGCTCCCTTGAGCCCATTCCCACCCAGTTTCCCCTTCCAACTATACCAAAGGCATTGTGATGTTTGCTTCCAAGATTCTTTGTACAGTTACCATGGCTGTTGTAGATTTATCACTTTGTTTATGGGATGAGAATTTCTCCAACCTCCCACCTAGACATAAATCACTGGCTGTATAAAAGGAAACAAGTTTTTTTAAAAAACTTAGTTCCTTCATATTTTACCTACTTGCTATGCTAATTATCATTTTAATACCTTTGCTTTTAGATGATACCGTGGACATCAAGCAGAATTAAACCTGGTAAGCATCTTTCACAGCTATTGTAAGATGTGATCTATTGAAATGCGGAGTAGCAGCCAAATGTGCTACTGGGGAAGTGTGGACACGTCAGTGAGATCTGTGCACATGATGAAATCTCTACATGAGTCGTTAAATTTTTGTGTATCCCTGAATTGTTCATCAAGTTATCTGCGTTTGATTAATCCATGTGGTGTACCTCAACAGATAGTTGGTATTCCAGCTCTGTGATGTAACAGGGACACACAGGAGTGAAATTTGCCTTTGGTCACTGATACTAAAGGCATTGATAGTATTGGCTATTGGTTGTATTCACCTCTGCACATTCAGCTCCATTGACTTCAATAGACCATGGTAAAAACTTGCAGATGCCTTCTTTCTAAGGCTGGTTTAGATTTGTTCAGAATTAAATTAAGTGACTGTGGGTGTAGCATTGCTTCTTTACTAAATGTCTGAAGGATCGAACTGTTGGAAGATAAAATACTCTGGAACTCAAGCCTATGGCACATCAGGGAGGAAAATTAACCAGTAATTTCTCCCCACTATTACGTGCAAATATTAATGTTAGATCAGACTCAATTAGGTGTTAAATACTGAAAATAGTAGAAAGGCCTGTCAACAGTTGCTGCCCAGGTTCACACATGAACAATGGGCAATTAAATAGATTATTGGAAGGCTTTTGGTCCCTGGGAGATCCCACCTCAGCATTTAGGGTGTAGATAAATGCCTGAGAATGGAGCAATGAATAAAGGGATCAGAGGAGTTACATGACAGGTGGGGGTGGGGTTGGGGGCAGAGGTGGAAGTGGAGATAAGATGGAGACAGACAGACAGAAGTTAGGTCTATTTCACTACTTGGTCTCTTACATTGTTTTACAAGGGTTGCCAAGGACAAATAAAGTCTTCAGTTCAGAAATAAAATCAGAAAATGCTAGAAATACTCAGCAGTTCAGGCAGCATTCTGAGGAAAGAAAAACAGTTAATGTTTCATGTCCAGGCCCCTTCATAAGAACTGGAAACAAGAGACAAGTATCTGGAGTCCCTAGATGAAAGAAAAGTGGGTGGTGGAGATGATGCTTGGATCCCAGTTTGGAGAGCTTCTCTTTGGTGGGAAATTCAGCTGCCTGGCCAATGGCCACCTGCTGCATTAAAGTAATAGCCAGGAGACTGTAGATACAGGAAAACTGGCATGCCTCTGCCTCCTATATAAAATGGTTGCTGTAAGCACACACAGCTGAAGGCTGCTCATTGATATGGAACCAACAATGTTTCTAATGGCTTGTTGGTGAAAGAAGTTTGATTAGTGGGCCCATCTCCTTTGCAGCCAACACTGTGCTTGGACTTATTTAGCTCAAGTATCACTGAGAATCTTTTCTTTTACGTCATGAAAATATTTTGGGAAGCTTCTTCCTTCTTTAACTGTGCTTACTGCTCCTTTTGACACCATGGTGAGTGACATATTACAGTGTTTGCTGGCCTTAGCAGCAAGAAGGTTCCTAGCAGCTCTAATTCTAAATTAGAGCTACAGATTTAGGAAGCAGCATTCAGGTCAAAGTAGGTTTGAAGCAGAGAGTGAAACTCATCCTGGAACAAATTCCAGGCCTAAGCTGAAGATAATGAGTCATCATTTGTCAACCCATACGTGAATTTTCAATAGTTTACAGATTCCTTTTTATCGATTTTTGAAGAACTTTTTAATTATTTAAGAAGCTTTTTTTGAATATATTTGTTTGTTCATATGATGTGGTATATCCCTGATTGCTTGTGAACTAAGGAAGCAGTTAACAGTCAACCAATTGGTGGGTCTAGAGTCACATTGGGCAAGGACAGGAGATTTCCTTCCCTGTAGTGAAGCAAGGGGGATTTTAAAACAATCCAGCAGTTTCATGATTAGCATCACGGAGACTAAACTTCACAGAAGTGAACCATAATTATCCACCACATCCCCTTTTCGCATGATATATGAACGTCATAATGGCATTTGCTTAGATATTATATCGATTTTTAGGGTGTTGACTGAGTTCCCCATTATCAAATCGGATTTGGCAACCTACTTTTGTTGTTTGCCTGCCTACCTCTCCACCAGTGGTTTAGCTGGATGACGACATTTGGCTGGTAATATTGTAAGAGGTAAAATTTGACCCAAATCTCCATAATAATAATCCAAAGTTTTTTTTACAAAAACTGAAATTGCTGGAAATCTGAAATAAAAACAAAAAAATATTGGAAATACTCAGCAGGTGAGGCAGAATCTGTAGAGAGAGAGATAGAGATAGAGTTAACAATTTATTTTAAGACCATTCATCAAAAATTTCATCTGTTCAGTCATTAGTGCATCCACAGAAAACTGTTGACCTGTTGAAAATCAGGTCAATTGGATCCAAGGTAGAACACTAACTTTAACTAAGCCTTAACCACAAACACATACAATGGTTTTGGCTGTGAGACAGTGGTGTTATTTTGAAGGAACAAGGTTAGCATATGTGTGATGTCATTTATCAAGAATAGTCCTTCTCTGAGCTCTTAAACACTTTTACTTGTTCTTAATTCCTCACCAAGGACAATAATGGTGGAACTACATTCCTCGGAGCTGAGGTACACCATTTATTTTACTTCAAATTTCTTTCCTTTCCTTTCCTCTCTCCCACCCAAATCTTTAGTTGCTCCATTGGTAACTCACCCAAGATAGCATTCCTTTAGTGTGAGCCTTGTCAATATATATCAGGAGATCGTTCAATGTATTTGATATCAGAGCTAAACTTCCAACTGTACATTAAGATGCATATACTTAGAAACTGGACCCATGCAAGCACTCGTTTTTATGCATAAATTGTGCATAAAAACATTTCTAAACCTGTTTTTTATACATTTTCATCCATTTCCTGTTGATGTTTTGCCCATTGGGCAGAATATCACACAATCAGCAGATGACTGTGGTACTAATTGTAGGAGGGCTTCTCTCTATGGACCAAATGTAAACATGTCAACATCACAGTGTTCAGTGTATTTGTAAGTGCTTCAGTATGTGTGTGAAGTCCTTTCGAGATTTATTTTGGAAGAATATGGCAATGAGCTAACTTAAAGTAAGTCTTTCTTCTGACTATGTGATATCACAATCTATTAGAGATATCAAATGCCAGTATTTTTACAGCACAAGTTGCGTGTAGTTAACAATTGAAGGCAACCTAGAGCTGGGACCTTTCTCCAACCTGTTCATAAGAACATAAGGAGAAGCAGGAACAGACCATAAATCCTTTCAAGCCTGCTCCTCTGTTCAATGTTCATGGTTGACTCTATGTGTCCTTCACTTTCATTTCTGATACCCTTCATGTTCTGAAATCAGTTGATCCCACAATCTTAAAGCTGTAAAAATCTTTACATTTGCAATATATTTTTGGCCAGCTGTGTGTGGGCCAGACTAGAGAGTGGTAATGTAAAACTTTTCATCCAGATCAGTTGAATATTGTAATGGAACTGCATTATTTTATTTTGGAAATAATGAAAAGAAATGTGAACAATATAGCCTTACATTTCTGGATTTATGTTATCACCCTCTTTTGCTGCTCTTTCTGCCACTGTTTGTAGGTTTTTAAAGTAAGAGCTTGGTGTCACATCACTGCTTCTTGAATCATGAATCATCTCATGTTCATATGCACATTTTGCTCATGTTAACCTTTGTCAATATTGTGGGACACACCCTTCCCAATAAAAGCACACATCCAGCAAACCAATGATCCTCTCCATTGTTTGACACAGTTCCTCTCCTGGCAGAAAATGTGTGAAAAATAACATTTTATAATAATGTGTGGTCTGTTTGGAGGCTGGAAGGAAGGAAGGAGACAAGAATGATAAGTATTGCAGGAAGCATTCTGAGTGACTGTCTTTTTACTTGTGGCCTTTGAGAAAATCAGTGCTGCCTTGGGGATGCTGGGAAACAACATACAGTCTTGGGATATGGGCCTTGGAGTCAGTCGGTGGAAAAGGTCACTGAACAGATGGAGCTTGGTAGCCCTTAAGTGAGTTGGCAAACCCCCCCGATTTTCTCTTTCAATATAAATTAGTGCTTATTAGACAGTTAAAGTTAAAAAAAATTTCACTCTTGAAATAAAGCCCATTTGTTCAGATTCCCACTGAATAGCCTAATGTAATAAATACACAGCTCTTAAAATATGATCTTCTTACAAAGCAAAGTGGCTGATTTTAATTTCATCATTTCACCTCCCCCCCAACCCCATTCCCACTCCCACTCCCACCGATTATTCTCCACAACTCTTTGAAGAAACTGGACAGGGAGAGAATTGAAATGAGGACAGCTTCTTACTGACTGTGATCCTGTTGCTTTGTCACTGGTGTTAACCTGAGCCAGTGGTGACCAGTACAATAGCAGAAAGGTAGCAGGCCCACACTTTAAATTAAGATTGGGGCTAACTGCCTCAATGTGCTTCAGTGGCAATCTTAGTCCAAACTCTGAGCAGTGATGGTTGTCAGTCAGGTGAAACATGATAGGAATTGGATCTTTGGCAAGTAAAGACCCAGATGTGTATATTTTTAAGATATTTTCTGGGCCATGTTTTAGTCTCCTCCAGATCCTGCAGAAAAGCTTTGAACTTCCCTTACCTTGGGGTTTCCTCCATCCTCTTCCAATTGTCCGCCACCAACCCCCATCATCCCTTTCCTGACTGAAAGCGATTGTTCCCATTTGTTCTGCCTTCCAAACTCTTGCTCTAACCAACCACAGGGAATGGATCTGCTCAACTTCAAACAGGGCACCGCAGGTTTTTTCTTTAATGAAGATGGGGTCAAGCAGGGCTGTCTTATCTTTTGGAGGCACCACTCTCATGGAGGTGGAAATGATTCATTCCTACCTCTGTCAGCCTGCTCAAATTAGGACCAGAAAACCATACTTATTTCCAGGATGATGGCCTGCCTCATGAGGAGAGATTCACTTACTTTTGATGACACAGGAGGTGGTCATTTGGCCCATTAGTTCCATTCCCCCTTTCTGTACTCCCCTGCAGCCCTGTACTTATTTTGTCTCACACATGCTCATCAACTTTGCTGTGATTCTTTTGTCATTAACCTGTACTAAGGAGTAATCTACAGTAGCCAGTTAACCTATCAGCCTGTCGTTGGGATGTGGGAGGAAAGCAAAGCACCTGAGGGAAACCCACACAGTCACAGGGACTTTTTCAGACCGTACCTGAGCCCAGGATTGTACCAGATCCTGAAGCTCTGAGGAAACGGTACTAACTGCTGCACTACTATACCACCCACATTCAGTTGAGAAGGTGTGTATTCATGAGCTTAGAAGAATGAGAGAAGATCTAATTCAAACAGGCAAAATTCTGATGGGCCTAGATAGATGGAAGTGGGAAGGATGTTCTCTTGGCTGGGGTATCTGGAATGAGGTGTTATAGGGCAAGAGATTTAGGACTGAGGTGAGGAAAGGTTTCTTCCGAGGATGGTGAAACTGCAGAATTCACTACCACAGAGGGCTGTCGATGCCAACTTGGTGAATATTTTTAAGAAGGAGGAAGATAAATTCTAGATTTATAAGGCATCCAAGAGTATGGGAGAGTTTGGTAACATGGTATTAAGATGGAGGATCAGCCATCTTGCATAATGAATGCAGCGCAAGCTCAAAGTGCTGAGTGGCCTTTCCCTGCTCCTATCTTCTATTAGGGGAGCATTAAAGAGCAAAGGAATTCCTGAATTAGAAAAGCACCAAGATCCGTTAAGTTTGGCTTTTACTATCCTGGCAGTTGCACATTGTGGTAATAGATTTCTTGATTAATCACCTGAATTAATCTCCATCAATTTGTCTGCAAGAGGCCTATACATGAGATGATGAAAATCACAGTTGAGGAAAACTTTGTGAACCATCTGCTTCATTTGTCATATGAGATTGCTTAAATTATCCATTTACTAAATCTAAGAGCAATCGATCTTTGTAATTACATTTCAATCAATTTGCTTCAAATGTTCACCGAGGGAACCTGTTCCATAGAATGATGAGTCTATCAGTGAAATAATTGCTTCTGCAGGCTAGTTTTGAATTTAAGGCCTTCCAGTAGACACTATATCCTCAAGTTGTACTCTTTCGGACAAGATGTCATGTTCTACATTGTCTTGTCAAAATCCTAAAAATAGCCATTATATCACCTCTCAACCACTTTAGTTCTAGTGAGCAGATTACACAATTGTAACTATAATCCAATCCAATCATTCTGGCAGCTGTTTTCTTTATATAGTTATAATATCCTTTCTGTAATGTGGTGTACATAATATTCTTTGTGCAATCACAACCAATGTTGTGATTTTGAATATGAGAGGAAAAAATTAACATGGATTTTGATATTTCCCAAGAAAAACATAGCAAATATGTTTACCTCAAATGTGAAAAGTATTGGATCATGACCCTGTACAGATCACTCCAGACTGCAACTTGCAGGCCTGACATGAAAGTTTGACTTCCTTCAATTTAATTATAGCACTTATCACATGCTGAACATGATGCTCACTGAATCAAATACTGCAGAATAATTTAATACAGAGTAGCTTTGATCCCTGGTCTGAACTAATTTTGTTGCTCTCAGCTGCAGCAGCTGTGGGTTAAAAGAATTGACCAAAGTACCTGTGGGGAAAGAAGGGAAGAAGTGCCAGCATTTTCACTCCAGTGATCCCTGCAATATTTATCGAGCTGGTAGGCAGAAGATGAACTAGATTCATTTGCAATGGCCTTCATGAGTCATTGTCTGGGTTGCGACATGAAGACAGTCTTTTGATTGAAGGGCTGGCTAAATCCAGGGATAAATACACCCTAATGAGTCAACTCTCTTCAAATTAAAAGTTCTAAAGGCAAGTAGGATTGCCAACGATTAGGAGGAAAGTCAATCCAGTGCAGTTAAGTGATGTTTACTGGCATTTATACCCATTTTCTCTTATCTCAGTTTGGTTGTTTTACTTGCTGCCATCAAACAGTCCAGATGATGAGTTTTGACCCGAAATATTGACTATTTCCTCTAATGGATGCTGCCTGACCTGCTGAGTTCTTCTGGCAGTTTCTTTCTCGAGCCTAATAAAAATGTTGAAGTAACAGGAGAAATCCACTTTCTTCTAATCAATTAGGTAAATGAAATTTGAGTTACTAACCCATGGCAAGTGGAGCACAAACTAAATGATGACATAAAGGACAATGAGGATTTCACCTACTCTATGAGTGCAAACTGAATCACATAGTGCACTGATTCAACTTGTCTGAGGCCTCAGAGGGTGCATATGAGGCTGGCCAACAGATAGGATAATTCACGTGGGATCACCATATTATTTTTAATACACTGGAACTAATGACTGAAAATTGAGTGTGTCACATCTGGAGTCCTGGCTGGCAATTGGTGAGACTCTGTACTGCACAAAAAGAGCCAGTTGCTGAGTGAGTTAGAGATGGGATACAAATTTGTGAACTTATGCTATAGACTCATTTGATAATGGTCCCAAGGATCATGTCACAGATTTGCATTAGGCTCCAGGTTACTTGGATTTTGCTTTACTTTTTCCTGAAATGGTGGCCTGTTTTGTTGCAGGTTTATGAATCAAGTTAGTCCCAATAGTTTAGTGGTCAGTACATCATTGGTGTGTTGTTAAAACCATACAGTCCAGCAGACAGCTGTTTTGATTCCTGACCTGTGTGGAGCTAAGGGATCACAGTTAGAGCAGGAAGGAAATAATCACCTGAAGTATTTGATTGGAATCAATTCCAATCACTTGTGTTGAATGATAAAAAAATCATTTAAAATGTGGACAGAAGGGAAAAAAATATTTACAGTAAGAGTAAAGCCAGTATGTAACTGTGGTCAATGGGAATTCCATTATCAGGAGGAAGTGGCTCATGTTGCTGAAGTTCCCCGATCTTTGAAGAAAAGTTCAGACAGTTTAAAGGGTGATGAAGTTGATATGCACCTTTAGGAGTTGGTTTCAGATTTGTGTTGTGAATGGCCATTTGACTTCCTAACTTCAACTTTCCCAATATTGATTGGCACATACTTAGTGCCAAAGGTTTAGATGGGGCACAGCTTGTTAAGTGCGTCCAGGATGGATTCCTGATGCAGTATGTCGACAGGCTGACTA
>JARFYF010000112.1:74100460-74111746 GCA_030265395.1 Rhina ancylostomus | reverse complement strand
TCACTTGTACCGAGGTACAGTGAAAAACTTGTCTTGCATACCAATTGTACAGGTCAATTCATTACACAGTGCAGTTAGATTGGGTTAGTACAGAGTGCATTGGTGTAGTACAGGTAAAACAATAACAGTACAGAGTAAAGTGGCAAAGCTACAGAGGAATTGCAGTGCAATAAGGTGCAAGGTCGCGACAAGGTAGATCGTGAGGTCGTAGTCCATCTCATCGTACAAGCAAACCATTCAATTGTCTTATCACTGTCTAAATATCTTTTAAACATTGTAATTGTACCCGCCTCTACCACTTCCATATAGCCACCACCCTCTGTGTGGACAAACCTACCCCTCAGGTCCCTTTTAAATATTTCCCCCCGACAGTAAAACCTATGCCTTCTAGTTCTAGACTCTCCTCCTCCAGGAAATAGACTATGACCATCCACCTTTTCTACACCCCTTATGATTTTATATGCCTCTAGAACATCGTCACCCCTCAGCTTCCTTCACTCCAGGGAAAACAAGTTCTAGCCAATCAAGTCTCTCCTTATAACTCAAGCCCTCTAGTCCCAGCGACATCCTTATGCTCCGTCTCCAGCTTAATCACATCCTTCCTATTACATGGTGACCAGAATTACAGACATATTTCAGGTGCAATCTCACCAACATTCTATACAGCTGTAACATACGATATCCTAGCTCTTGTACTTAATGCCCTGTCCGTTGTATGCAAGCATGCCATCTGCCTTCTTCACCACCTTGTCTACCTGAGTCACTACTTTCAGGGAACTGTGTACTGGTACCCCTAGGTTTCACTGTTCTACAACACTCCCCAGGCCCCATCATTCACTGTGCAAGTCCTGCCCAGGTTTAACTTCCCAAAATGCATCACTTTGCACTTGTCTGAGTTAAATTCCATCTGCCATTCTTTTACCCACCTTCACAGTTGATCTAAATGCACAGAGCTGACGCACTTACAGGGTTACAGCAATGTAGTGAAAACTCTGTGTTCTGTCCCCTGTGAGGCTGGGCCCCCAGTTAAGATTTTTGATGAATTACGAAGATATTTTCATAACAGCTAGCCTTTTATTGTGAGAGAAATACCTAACTTGAATCTTGCTTGATGGCTTAGATAGTAAACATAATCATTGTGCTACAATGAGATATTGACTGGGGAGGTTCAAATGTGAGACTCTATGCTGAGACAACTGACTCTAGTTGGATGGTAGCAGACATTGCTGCTGTTATCCTTGGTTGATTCTTGTTCCTGATCACTAGCTGGCATTTTGGTTGAGAAGTACAAATGTATAGGAGTCAGGTTGGGAAACTCTGTCTCACTGTGATTCTACTCGGGTCGAATAGTTTACTGACGTACATTGAAAAGAATGATTAGTTACCCAAGGATTGTTAATCTTAGTACAACCAAAACTTTGGTAAGAGCAAGCAAGAAAAACATCATAGAACTGAGCCTTTGCTTTAACTTCTCCTCCCCTTTTTAAGTGTATGCAGTGTGAATGATTTTTATGTTAGGACTGTTGTTGTTCAGGATTCAGGTTCTATTCCTTTTAGCTATGCTTAGTGTTTTGATTTCAGTCATGTTTTATCACTCTGCTTTGGGCCAGACTGGCATTTAAAACTTTATGACTAGTGGTTTCAGTCCAAACCCTTTCAAGTCAAAAACCAACTTTTCACATGGTGGATTTTTTTCTCATGTGATTTAGAAGAAACACAGTAAATATAAAGGCTGGTGAACATACAGCTGCCGGCAGCTAGAAAACTATTTCAAAATTCTGTGTTACTGCTGTAAGTTACAGAACCTTACACGACCAACTGCGATAACATGTCTCAAAAACAATGGCTTGAGTGATAGATAATTCTTCTCCCTTCCAGCTTGCGATCCTCACCTTCTGCTTTGTCTGTTTCTCCCCTTCATCTTAATATACTTTTCAATTCTTTATATTATTAATCTTACCAACCTCCTTCAACATCTTTCCTTCATCATCCAACTCTGTGGGATTTCCCTCACTTGGTTTCACATTTAGTCTTATGGTTGTAGACACACAGTCTCCAGCAGTGACTTCTCTTCCTGGTCCTCACTCTTACTTCTGGAGTTCCAACAGGATATAACCTGGGCTGTCACCTCTTCCTTAATGACGTGGTACCCCTTAGAGGTGCAGAACCAGACTCCACATGTTTGCCATTATTATCTATTATTATCAAGTTATTATCTACCTTAGCAACCTCTTTAATGCCTCTGTGTTGTCTGACATCTCCCTGGATGAGCCGTTGTTTCACCCAGCTAAGTGTTCAGGTCATTTAACTTAAACTTCCTTGGACTTTGTCCCAACCTCCATATGCTCACAATTGATTCCAATTCCCTAAGTCAGCCACAGATTCAGGGTAAGATAGATGATAACACAGGAGAACTGTCATGGATCTCTTTTATTCTGTATGATTTTGGTGGTGTCTCCTTTGGGACTTGCACTCTTTGATTTTGCAGCAAAGGAAATATTAATTTTCATGTACTAGATGGAAAGAAGCCCTTTGACCTCATTTACGCTAATCCTACATTAATCCCATTCTCCCTACATTCTATCAACTATCAACTAATAAACCAATACCCCAGATTTTGCCATTCTCTTGCACACTAGGGGCAATTGGTAGTGCCAGTTTACCTGCTGACATGCGTATCTTTGGGATGTGGGAGAATACTTTCTGTGCTCTGTTATGGATACTTAGAGTGTCAGTGACGCATTTTAGGATTTTCGATCTGTATTGTCCATGTGTATGCTGCAAATATGCATAGAAATTGCCAAGGATGCAGCGAGACATCAAAGGGCATGATGGCACCTACTGCTGTTGCTTGTTCAAGGTTGTATGAGCCCAGTGAGCAGTTGGGTCTCACGTGGGTCAGCAAACATGAAACAGAAGATTGAGGCCTACTTTAGCTTCTGGCAGGGACTTACCTGGTTGACCGTCAGGGTGTCTCGGGTATCCACCTTCTTCCAGATAGATTCTCCCTTTAAGTGTTTATCTTATGATCACTCCCTTCCCATCTCCCTGCTACCCACTCAGTGCTAATCCTCAGGCACCAGTGATCATTTCCTCAATTTTTGCTTGATCCACACCTGACCATTTTTTCCCCTGATCCTGAACCAGTTCTTCTCCCTCACCAACACCCAGCTTTGATGCTTGACTAATTTCCTCTGTGGGTTTTGCAATGCTGTGTGTCAAAGGTCAAGAGGTTTAGTGTACAAGGAGCATTTTTCATATTTTTCATATTTCCTTGGGCCTTGTGCACAGTAGGATGTTGTTGGTGAAGGTCCTCACACAAAACTGCTGGTGAACCCCAGCACAGCCTCATTTTAATGCACTTCTTCAGGCTTTGTACAATTTTATGCTCCACAAGTAGATGTTATTTTACGTATAGGAAGGTTAAAAGTCCTCCAAGACACACTCATCTCTGCTTTCAAGGCACTCCTCCATCAATATTTATTTCTCGGTTCCTATTTCTTATTTTATAATTCCTTTAATATCTTGCTACACTTCTGCCTTAAAAGGACTATGTTGTGTTTGGGGAGGTGGGGAATAGAGCATTGAGTGGGAGGGACATGTATAGAGACAGCAAATGAAGCAGAAAGCAATAACTCAAGGTAACAAAAAGTATTTTTGATTGAATGAGAGAGTTGGAGGCATCAGACCAGAGAGCAAGTATAAAACTAGCATTGGGATGCCAGTGAAGTAATCCAAATCTACATTCCAAACAAGTACTTTATTTGAATTGGAAATAATGTCAGCAAGTGACATAATGTATGAGAGTGAATCTATAACTGACATCTATGCAGAATCAAACACTTTTCAAGAATCTCAGAATAGTAATGAGTTAAATAAAGACACTGCAAGTTCCAGGAATACATATATCAGAAACGAGTACACAATTGAGGAGGTCAAACTGACTAAGGGAGACAGTAAACAGACTGAATCTCTATTGACTGTCTATAACTGTACAAAATGTTTACACAATTTTCTTCAAAGAAGGAAAGCAGTTAGGCAAATAGGTCATGTGGTCAGAAGATGTTGTGCCCACATGATGTATGTAAGCACCACGAGAATTGAGATCCATGCTCTTAGAGTTGAATAATGTAAGAAAATAAAGTACTGCAGTTGCTGGAAATCTGAAATAAAAACACAAAGCTAGAGATATTTAGTGGGTCAGGCAGCATCTGTGGAAAGAAGCAAAGAGAAGCTCTACCCTCAGCTAAGTGGGTGATCTTAAAAATGTGAGCTAAGATTGTTACAACAGTAGGTAGACTGTTAGAATAAACTTGTCCTAACAGCTAAGTTTAAACCTATTTACATCGGCCATACATGTAAAGAAGCAATGGATGTTGTCGTGCAGCAACAGTCTGACCCTCTTTATTTGTGAAACACTGGCTTCAGTGACCAGGAATTTACAATCAACAATAATGTACAATAGATTGGGCAATCTACTATTGGAAAGAGGACAGGAAAATAAATTTCTGAGCCAGGATCTGAAGAATATGAAAATACGGTCCCCACCACCTCCTCACCCTGATCACCTTTTTTCATCCAACTAAGTAGTGATTTATATAATTCTAATACCCCAGTTTCTTTTTGACACTTTTGTATCGGGCTAAGGGATATAGTGGGAGAATGGAACCCTTTCCTTTTTGTTTACCAGGAGCCAACTTTAACTCAGCTCTTGGAAACTGGCGGCTTTGAGTCCAATATTGGGTTCATGCATTGGTTATGTTTACTTTCCAATGAAATCAGTGGAGAGTAAAATTTTGGGTGAGTGCAGAGGGGTGGGACATCAGGTGCATACCTGACATCTCCACTGACTTTGCAAGTTTGCTACCTTATGAGATGGGTAAAGATTATACCCTTAGTTTCAGCAATCAAGCAAGGACCACATGAGGAGTAAAGCTTCTCTACACTGCAGTAAGGTACAGATTAAAAATAGTACTGTGGCAGTGGAAAAGCAGCTCATTCTGCACCATGGTGACATTTTGAATTTCCTAAACAATGGTCATTAAGAGCAGATGGCAGTGAAATGTATCCTCTAGGCTCATGGAAATTATAAATTGGATTGCACGTGCTCAAAACCCATTTTCATTGGTTTTGTATCCAGCAGAAAGGAAGATTTTCAGTCTGGGTTGATTTCAAAACCAGGTCCAAGATAGGTCAATTCCAGCCCATCATACCAAACAGTTCCCTCTGAGAAAATGCAAACTTTTCAATCTCTTGTGTGCCAAGTCTGTTTCTCAATCCATTCCTCTGTTTGGTGTGTCCAAATTTAACTCTTTAGCTGCTTAACAAATAAATACTTCTACCCATCAGCACTCCCAAGTGGCTGGAGGTAATTTTTGCTTGGCCTTGTGACTTATGATGAATGGAAACATTCGTTAATATACTACTTGCAAAGAATTGCAAGAAAGCAGCTTAATTTTGTGAACCTTTGATTTTCAGTGTTGGCCAAAACAGATTATACTGGATTTAGATTTACAAAGCATCTGGACAAGCACTTGAATCATCAAGGCATAGTAAGTTAGAGACTAAGTGCTGGTAAATGGGAATAGTACAGATAGGTATGATGGTCAGCCAAAGGGCCTGTTTTGTGCTGTATGATTCTATAACTCTACACTCAAAAGATTAGAATGTTCAGGAGTATATAAGCTTATCACTGATGTACTGTAATCTTTCTCTCAGAGTATATCCATTACCTGTGTGATGCACTGGACTTGAGGACAATCTGTTGAAAGCTGTATGACAGTGTAAGCTGTGGAAATTCATTGCACTCAAGGCAGGAAAAGGGAGGGTGCAGGAAACTTTGGTTGATTCTCTATTGTTTCTTGTTCCTTTCACTCAGCTTCAATGCATATTATAAGCATGAATGAAGCTTCTACCATTTTAACATAAAATTTGTGTTTATTAAATTGAAGGATAATGGAATTGGAGAATAGAATTTGGTTTATTTTGAGCATCTATCATCAACGTCATGTACTCCTGTCATGTATGCAATGGGTTGGATTCAGAGGAAAGTGCTGTCACATCCAATAAAATCTCTCAAACCTTATTCTTGTGTCTGTCCTTTTTCACCTTGTCTATCTCCTATATTCAGGCATTCTCCAACTTATCTGAGGGAAGTTGCCATTTGATATTAAATTAGAGATAGTTTACACAGTGAGTCATGTGCAGAGTTGAGAATTCGTTGAACATGCTGCTCGTGGAATCTTAAAAAATCCAAAAATAAGTGGAACTGTGCTGATGAGGAGAAGTTAGATTTCCTTAAGATATCTGTATGAACTTTACCTTTCCTATTTGAGAACAGGGGGAGTCTTATACCTTGTGAGGCCAACAGCTGCCTACATTCATATAGTTTAGCACATCAAACTACTGAAATTTATTCTCAATCATAATCGCATTTCACTTGAATTGAAGGTTATGGTTTTCATTTTCTGCTCCTTAAAAGGGAACAGGCCTTACCCACGTGGGCACGTTTTTTTTTACATGCATTTGTGCATGAGCGGTCCAAATTTAGGTAGCTATGCAGCTGAGTCCATTTCTATCCACAACCAAACCCTCCACGAAAATTGGAAATCAAAAAAAAACTGCAGGTGCTGGGAATCTGAAATAAAAATAGGAAATGCTGGAAAATGTCTCTGCAGGTGAGGAAGAATCTGTGGAAAGAGAAACAGTCAATGTTTTAGGTCTATGACTCTGTGTCAGGACTGGAGAGACAGGTCCTGCTGACCTTTTCCAGCATTTTCTGTTTTTATTTCAAAGTCTGCATGCACTTCTTGCAACAGGGATGGTTATGAGGAGCAATACACTTGGCTAAGTTATACGTACAAGCAATTGTCTTGCTGCCACAGATGGGATCCAGTTTATTCCAAAAATTGGTCTCATCATGTCAGTACCAAACAGGGTGGCCTCTGAGGCATTGGGTGAGTATTCAGGTCTGATGTAAATCAACCTGAAATAGGAAGGAGAGGGGAAAGTGCATTTGGTATTTTGTTTTTGAGTCAGCCTCTTCCTTGCTGCATCAAATTGGCATGTTCTTTACTTCTTGCAAACACTGTACCGACAATGAGGCTCTCAGATGCTGAAGGAATGAGCAGGCGCTGTCATCCTTGGCTTCACACACTGCAGCCCTTGTTCTGGGATCCTGTCAATAGGTAATTCATGGGCCGTCTCTGCGTCTCTTTCCAATTTCCTGTGAGAAGTTCAGCCTGTGAGTGGGCTCTTTGATTCCAATTTCCTTGCAGTCAAAAGGTCGCCAGAGGAGAATGCTGTTTGTGCCTGCATGAAAGAGGGGCAGCAATACATTTTTTAAAAGTCTCTTTAACCAGTGTTCAACTTTTCATAATATCTAGCGTGCAATCAATGAAGTTTATACTTGTTCCTTAAAACTATTTCCAGGGAGCAGCTCCTGAATGGAACAAATCAACTTGGGATTGGGGTTAAAGGATTTAGCCCACTCCTTATCTGGTAATAACTATATGATTTATAATCCTGAAACCTATAAACAAATTGTTACAAGATTTACCCAAAAGTTACAAATGAACCCATTCCTCCTTTTTGCCAATCAATATTTTTTTGCCAGTTTTCCCTCTGGTTCTAAAGTTCTTGCCATTGAGTGCTCTCAGTGTTCTTTTTATGGAGATCTGGAAATTACCACTAATTATGTTACTCAATATGTTTCTAATGCACATATAAGAGATTGACGTCATTACTACATAGAGCAGTAATGACCCATTATAACCTATGGTACAACAGCAATGCAAATGAGAACAAATGACTGTATTTATCAAAGTTGAACGTGGATATGGAATCATTGTTATTGTGTGAATATAACATTGCTCTACATGCAAGATATGTCAAAGGACCACTGTTTGTAAAAAGTACATTTTATTGCCCAATTATAATTGAAATTTGGAATGAACAGCAGTGAAGTTGCTTTGTTTTCAACCCTTTTTATTTTCTCTATGTTCTAGCATGATTCTATGTGCATGCATTCTCTGAACTCTCCTTCCCATATCCAATCTGATGGCACTCTAAGACTATTCTGTAGATTAGAAAATAAACCTGGTGTAATTAAGCTGTGATTTGTGGGTTGCTTATATTTTAAATCTTAATTTTTTGGATATTTTTATAGGCTTCCTTTGTATAATTTTTCTACATGCATTAATCATTATTTAGTCTATGTACTGAAACTTGACTTTTGATTTCTAAAATACTCTGGACTGTTTTATCCATTCTAATATTTGGTTTCTGATCTGCCAGAATGGATTGGGTCTCCTCTACTGTTGAAAGTGGTCTTCAAATATGTCACTGCCCTTTAGTTACTACAGTATTGCACCCATGTATCTCCATGTTTATGGATTAATTTGTGTCTCCCAGTGTAAAAAGCTTCTGGTGTATGTTGACTGTTAAATTTTCACCGCCAGAGCATTGTGGTTCAGTGTATGCTATCTAGAAAAAGCACAGCAGTTACTCACCAAGGTTTCTTCAACATCAGCCCCCAACCCACAAACTTTACCACCTAGAATACAAGGGCTGCAGAGGTTTTTGCTTTGGTTTATTATTGTCACATGCTGAGGTACAGTGAAAAGCTTATCTTGTATACAGTTCGTACAGATCAATTCATTATACAGTGCATTGAGGTAGTACAGGGTAAAAAATAATAACAGAATACAGAGTAAAGTGTCACAAGCTACAGGGGAAGTGCAGTGCAGGTAGACAATAATGTGCAAGGTCATAATGAGGTAGATTGTGAGGTCAAGAGTCCATTTTATCATACTAGGGAACCATTCAGTAGTTTATAGCAGCGGGATAGAAGCTGTCCTTGAGCTTGGTGGTACGTGTTTTCAGGCTTTTGTATTTTCTGTCCGATGGGAGAGAAGAGAGAATGTCCTGGGTGGGTGGGGTCTTTGATTCTTCTGGGTGCTTGGCTGCTTTACTGAGGCAGTTAGAAGTATGGACAGAGTCCATGGAGGCAAGGCTGGTTTCTGTGATGTGCTGAGTTGTGTCCACAGCTCTCAGCAGTTTCTTGTGGTCATGGGCAGAGCAGTTGCAATACCAAGCTGTGATGCATTCGGACAGGATGCTTTCTATAATGCATCGATAAAGATTGGGGAGGGTCGACAGGGACATGCTAAATTTCTTTAGCCTCCTGAGGAAATAGAGACACTGGTGAGCTTTCTTGCTGTGGTGTCTACATGTTTGGACTTTCATTATGTAACTTGGCATCCATCTGTGAACATAAATGCACTTTATGTTAAATTGACCTTGGAAGATCAGCAAAGATGAAATACAACTAGATTTTTAATGTCTGGTTTGAGTGAGCTTGGATGTTACTTTTTGATTGTCTAAAAATCAAGAGTCAACTGAAATTTGTAATGACACTTAAATATTTAATATCTGCTCTAAAAGAAATGATTGGTTTCAAATGCTAAATCAGCACACTTCAGACTTAAATGCCTTAAAGAAATGTAAAACTATGTAAACTTTAAAGGATACAATGTCTCATTTAAGCATTAAATATTGTACCACCAGTACAAAATAGTTTAATTCTTTATTCAAGGAGTGGTTAAAATATAGAATTGATTTCCTTGTGAACGATATCAGCAATTCTAATCAAGGACCTTTATGTAAAATTAATATTTTTCCCAGGAGAATAAGCAAAGTGATATCTCCAGCAGTCTCCTGCTGGTCTACATTTTACCAGAGGCAGCTTAAAATGGTTAGTGTGTGTCCTGAACTCTCAGGCCAGTATGATTTGATTGGTAGGAACACACATGGACGATCAGAGCTGAGCTGGGTGAAACGAGGAGTGATAATACCAATGTGTAGAGAAATGCAACAGCTGACAGAGGGGAGAGCCTAATGGCTGGATCTTGAGGAATACTTGGCCAGCCTGACAATGCCTATTGGGAGGAAAATTAACACCTTCCAGTGAGCTGTGAAACGCATCACATGGTGTTAATATTGTGACAACAATTTCTTTCTGAGCACTGTGGTCACAGTTAAATGTGATCCTGACAGCAGTTGCGGGAATGGAAATTCACTTTGATAAGAACTTAACATCGTTGAAAGCATTGCTTCTTCATATGTGTGATTTGGAGAGAGCTTGATGTGCCAGGCTGGAGAACAACAGAATGGCTTCCAAAAATGCCGACAGCTCTAAAACAGTCCGACACCTACCTTGGAGATGTACTGCACAGGCTTGTTATATTGCACATTGCAAGAATATTTAAGATGTCATAATATGTACAAATATATGCTTAAAAATGGATATGGGCTTTCCTTAATTTTTTTGCAGAGAAATTGCTACCAGGATACACATTTATGTTTTCAATCATTTATAATTGTTCAGCCAATAAGAAGAAAACAGAGGTGCATTCCATTCCCCTTGCTCCCCTGTTAAATCTGAACACTCTTTTCCCCATTTACCCGTCAATTCATGTTGCTTTTCCTCCAGTCTCCTTCCAGAAAAATTCAGCCTCTCAAGTCTGATCCCCCATTTCATTGGATAGTTGCAAATGTGTATTTTTAAAAAAAATTCATTTTCAATGATAGTGCAGAACTGGTGATTTATTTCCAAGACAGGGTGGTATATGACTTGGAGAGGAACCTAGATTTGATACTGTCTCCATGCTCCTGCTGCCTTGTCCTTCCTGATGGTAGAGTTTGTGGGTCTATTTGCCTGACATGAGAGACTTGCCGAACAAAACTATATTTATTTTGGTCTTGAACATTTCATTTGATCCAATACCCACAGATACTTGGGGGTCCAAGGATGAGATTTTCACTCTCCCATCTGTGAAATTATGCTTCATCGCTGTACTCCTGAATGGTTTAGCTTCAACTTAAAGATGGTGTCACTTTGGGTTCCCAGTCAGAAGAAATAGTTCCTCAGTGTCTATGATTCTAAAATCTTCAATGTTTCAAATTTCTTCAATAGGTTACTGATCATCTTAAAAGCAAGAAGTGTAAGCCATGTTTACTCATGAGTTAGCTAGTTAAGCTTAGGGCATAATCTAGTGAATTTGCATGAACTTTAATGGAAGTTTACCTTGCAAACCCATCACTTCTACTACCTAGGAGAACAAGGGAATGAGTCATTTGAGAACACCACCACCTCCAAGTCACACATCATCCAGCTTTTGAAACATATCACTGATTCTTCATCATCATTATAACTGTCATGGTTCTGGGTTCTGGCCCTCAATTTGGCTCCTTTAATGCCTTGTTGTCCAGCACATGGATTCCATG
>JARFYF010000112.1:74067382-74086225 GCA_030265395.1 Rhina ancylostomus | reverse complement strand
TCGTTGCTTTAGAACATACTTGGCAGGCAAAATGTAGGTGTAAAAATGTAGCGATTATCTGGACGGGGTAGCTGGCAGCTTGAACGGGTCTCTGCTGCATCTTCTAAAGACCAGATAGAGGTGATTAGGCAGGAAATAGGAACTTTGTTTTAAATCTCACCGGAACCCAGGCTGTGGTTCGCAAAATTACTGTCGACAAGCCATAGTCCCCAGGCTCTGAAATAAAAATAGAAAATGTTGCACATACATCAGCATTTGTCTGCTTAACGTCATTTCAAAAACTAAATACTGCAGATGTTGGCAGTCTGAAAATGCTGGACATACCTTACAGGTCAGATGGCATCTGTGGGGGGGAAAAGCAATTAAGATTAAAATTTTTGTCTTGTCCTCTTGGCCCTATTTATGAGGGAAATGGGCAAAACTATGAACTTTAATGACACTTTCGGAGGCCTGGATTGATTATGCAGGCCAAGATCCCTAGATGGTCCTCAGCAGAGGCTTTGAATCTTGGCTTAGCCTGTGTAAGAACTACAACAACAAGCCTTTCAATGCAGGGAGAGTTTATAGCCTTCGTGTCTTAATCCTGCTGAAGTTATGCAGTATTGTGCTCAAAGATCTTATGGATTTCAGACTCTTTGATATGGGCAATCAATTAAAAATCTGATATGGAATTTTTTTCAAGTTGACATTCCTAATTGTAGACATCTAATAATGAATGGAAGAATTCATTATCCAGTTGGGTTTAAGGTTTATAGTTTTGTCTTGGCTCTGACTGCAGACAATCACAGAGGATAAAGAGGGGAAGCCATGAGAAAGGGAAATTAGTACTGGACTACAATATTCTTCAAACTGTGCAAAGGTGCAAGGATATTAAATATTAATTTCAGCAGCACTGAGTATTACACCAGCTGTCTGAACAAAATGTTTCATATCTTTGATCTGGTTGGTATGAATGAGGTCTGATGCTCTTTATAAGCAGCTAACACAATTGAGAAATATCTTTCTCCTTGGTTAAGTGTCTATTTTCTCTACAGGGATTGAGAAATCCATGATATTTCCTAGTTTGTATAAATTGGAGAGCTGCACGAGAACCAGTAACTGGAATTCTCCCTCAAGACTAAAGATCTCCCAACTTAGCACATTGTACAGTGAAGATTAATGGCAAAGTTGAATAATATTTGGCTTCAGTGCAACAGTTGCTTCATAGAATGGATATTGACTAATGAAGTTGTTCACAGGCTTCCGTGGCTTCTGAGCTGCTAAGACTGAAGAAGAATGTTGCTTGAAGGCCAGGTTTAGTAATGGGGATCTGAGGATAGATAAATATTCTGGAGTTTTTGTCTGATGATCTTTTGTAGATCATACATTATGGTGATTAAGGATAAGTAACACTGAAGATTGAATGGATGATGCAAATTGCATAATGATTTGCACATAATCTGTGGGAAGAGTGAGTTAGGCAGTCTTGTATTTCCATGTTTTCTTGTGGTCTGTTTGTTGAATGAGAGCTACTATGTCCTACGAGGTGTTTTAAGATCTGGATAATCCGTAGTCCAACTATAACTTTCCAAGTTCCTCAGTGTTCACAGCAGCTATCAGGGTCAGATTTGGGAGACTCTTGTGTTTATAAAGGCTCTGTGAGAGCACCTATGCTATCAATGTGCAAAATGAGTTCATAATCTCAGTTGTGTTCTCAGTCTCTTTTTCAGCTCTTATCCAGACTACCAACACTTAGCACAGTGAGAGCTTGTGAGGGGTTGCCCTCTCTTCTTCCGGTCCTGGCCTGTTTATTGCTGTGATAATGTTCCCAGTACTTCTCATTGGGGCAAAAAAGCTCATCAACACTTTGGTGACATTGAAAGGACTCTCTTTAATGCATAGGCCTTGTGAATTTAGTAGATTTTTTTTTTACTATCCTTACTATGATGCTGAGACATCGTATCTCCATTAACATTATATTGATCTTTCTTCCAACAGAAGTCAATGGCCAATCCCAAAGCTAAATAAATATTGAGGGAAAAGTAAAATAGCAAAAGTATGTAGGAATGAGAGAAAAGAGTATGGATGACAGATATCTATGTTGTGGTTATTATTTCTCCATTGTCGAGAACTTTGAGTTGTATGCATTTGTCTGTTATCTAATATTCATTCAAAGCACTGTTGCTGTTTGTAGAACTGCAATATATTCAGTTTAAGGATTTTAGGAATATATCCAGCAGGAATTTTGTTGTCCAAATTCTGGCTACCTTGGATGAAGCAGTTTCATAGTGTGTTGTCTGCCAGCAAAAAGATTAGAAAAGACAAATCTGAAGAAGTCCTGAATTGGAGCCTACTTCAGTACTGTGGGGAAAACTTGTGGCCTGCTTTTGTGGAAAGTTGAGATTTTTACAGACCAGATGTATAGCCAACAATGTTGTGGTGTCCTCAACTGCCTCTAACCATCCTTTTGATAAGAGCTTGCATCCTTTTATAATCTTACATAAACATCTGGAGCTTCCTTTCCCATGACATCTGTTTCTTGAATGTTTGACTTGAACTGAAGGAGGCAGGAAAAAGTTTCAACTCCTGTTTTTGTAACAGTAAATGAAATGCCTTAAATATAGGTGACCATTGTTCACTAACAACCAAGTAACTCAAGCCCATTCCTGCCCAAGTTCACTGGCCGCATTCATTGTTGAGATGCTACTTGTTTACTCCCTTGCCTTTCTCTCTCAAAGATGATTGCTCTTGCTACAGCAAAGTTCACTGGGCACCAGATCCCCTTAATACCTCATCCATGCAGTCATTCTTCAGATTTGAGCTTGGACAACGAGGAGTCGATTTTCTCATCTGAGTTATATTTTCCAATCCTTCTTATGTTACCTAATTCTTGTTATTATTAACATATCACTGACAGTAAAATCTATGCTGGGATATTAACAGACTATTACATAGGCAGCAAAGCTGAGCCCCCTTACTCAACATCCATCCATTTACAGCAATGAGCATGAATAGTTCCCCAGTTTTTGTAGCTCAGAGCACCTTCTGGAAGCATATTTATTATTTGAGCTGTGAACACCAGTGATAGTTTGTGGGTTCAAGCAATGAAATTCCAGCTTTCAGACTGTATAAACTTCTGCCCCATTATTCCATTCTGTTATTATTCCTTTCTTATTTGAAGAAATCCAGTGCAATTATAGCATACATCACCACTATCAACCAATACTCAATGCAGAAAGGACACCTGTCTATGTTATCAAGGCTGCTTAAAAGGGCATCAGTTTTGGAATAGCCTTCTGGCAGCAGCAGTGCATCATTTTGCCAAGGTGCAGAGAGCAGCAGATGTCTCCAAGATGACAATTCAAGTCTGGTCCCCATGGTTCCATCTACAACCCGATCAATGGGTTTAAAAAATTATTTTGCAACCAAACAGAATTGCATTCTACATCAATATTGTAAGCTGTTGTAGTGTTTCAATTTTAATACTATCCACTGGGTCATTAGTAATTCACTCAGTTCAGCAAGCTGTATGCAGCTATGTGGTGATAAAGGAAACTGCACAAACCTTGTTGCCACACCTGCCCATGTTTCTACAAGAATCTTAACTAACTGGTTGTAACGTCGAATGGTTGCTTCTGGTGCCTGGATCACCAAGAAGAACCTCTCCATTATTCTTCTGTGAGAGTCTCTTTGATGGTGGCTGTATTCTGCATGCTGAGCATTCAGTCTTCCAAAAGATCTAATTGTGGAAAACTTCCTGGTGAAAGATGACTGTTCTGCCACCCTGCGCACAAAATGAAGAGAGAATGGACCATTTGTAACAGATTAGAAGAGCCATTTCCTAATTTGCGACCAAAATTTACAAGTTGAAGGCTGAAGATTTGGGAATTGGTCTTGAAATGACTCCAAGATATTTGGTCCCTCATTGAAATAAAGCTTTTGTTTCAGAAGCTGTACAATAAAATAGACACTGATAAAATTAGCAGAGATGAGATGAACCAAAATTTAGAGAGGGCTTTGATACTGCCAAACCTGTGTGCAGTTAAGCTGGTGCAATAATGGTGAATATACATATTGCATATTTTTATTGCTAATGTGAAGCAAGAAGCACATTTCCTTCTGCATTTGTAGAGGCCTCATCCTGGGTAGTTATTGGGAATTGTAACCTTTTACATCATTATTTGCCTGGCAACAGTTGAGTGTACTTGTGCACTGAGAAGGGGAAAGGAATTGGATGAATGACTGCTTTCTTGGCTGGATGAGGTAAACTGTTAGTTTTTCCAAATTCCACATGTAATGCAGTGAATCCCCTTTCCACCGAATCCTTGCCAAGAGAAACCTATGTTTCCTTTAATAAAATGCCATCTAGTTGATGCCATTTATTTATATTAGCTGTGTCCTCAGTAGTATGAATTCTTAACAAATGGGAAAATATTCTATTTTGAGCTCTCTCAATTTTGTGTATCCGGTTACCTGTCTCCTTAGAAATATCTGTGGTTGGAATACGTTACAGGATGACTTCCTAACTCCTCAATTTAGTGAGTCATACAGCACTGAAACAAGCCTTCTGGCCCATCATGTCCACCCCGACCGTCAATTATGCATCTGACCCTGCCGCATATTTTAGTAGGTTACAGAGTGGAAGTATTTAAAAAAAAGATCTAGGAAATACCATTTGTGTGGCATGGGAGACATTTACTGAACTCGTGTTAGTTAATAAAGCAGATGAATTGGAGAGGCAACTGGTCCCAGTGTTAAGTACATGACGCAAACTGAGATCATATTAAAGTAATGGCTTTAGCAGTGAGTGCAATGGCCGGTTACTTTTAACTGAGAAACCCATTCAATAGCTACCTTAAAATAAGCCTGTCAGAATTTTTACTTTATCACATGGTTAAAGTGTGTTCTGAAACATGAAACTAATCCCTCAGTGGAACAAAAATCAGTCCACCAAGGTTTAATATAGCTTTTTGTAAAGATGAGATGTTGGATATGGACAATATTACAAATTATGCACTTGAGTTCCATCAGATTTGTAATAAAATTGAAAGCATATAGCTGCAACTATCATTTTATGCTCCAGGGCTTCTGTTAGTTATGCTGATAATTTTGAACAACTTCCTTCACCTTGGTGGTATGAAATCTAAATGTGGAGGAAGGTTAGGTAAGGTGTCATAGGAATGGTGTTGGCTGGGTACCGCCTGAACAATTTTGTTTTAATACTGCAGGTCTGGACTGTGACCTCTGGTGAGATGAGTCTCTTACTTCCTATTGATTAATCCTTCTGAATGGTGGCAGATTCTTAAAGACAAAACATTAGTACTGTTCCTGTACTCCTTGCTATATTTTATCACCCCTAAATCTGGTAATATGTGTCATCAATGTTTTTTTTAAACTCATCTTTTCTCTAATTCTTCATTGTTTTTTAATCTTGTTGCCACAGCCCTGTATCCTTGTACCTCCCTGTGCTGTAATCCTGGGCACTGGTTTTCATTGTGGCATGATCCTAATCTCCCTGTCTGTCTAAATTTATTACTGTGCTGTCACACTTCATGCCTCTGTTGTTTTCACTGTGCTGTAATTTCTGTAAGCTGAAAGAAAAATCAATTGTAACTCTCAATTCCATGCACTTTAGGAGAAGTGAAAGTTTGTGGTTGTCCTTCAATGGTTGCACGTTCTGTGACTGTCCATGAGCTTATGCTGGGGATGGACTAGTATCTTGGAATTGCATCCAGCATCTTCAGAAGAAGAGCAGAAACTGGGAAAATGTAAAAAAAAATCATTGCCTTTTGTGGTAAATCATTGGCTTGATTGTGGTATATCCTCCTGTGCTATATATAAGGCTTCTGTGCGTTCTGCATGTTATGATGGTTGTATCTCTGTCTGCATGACATTGTGCAGACACTAGTATCTCCATAGCTTATAAGCCTTAGCAAATTTTTATGCGTGACAAGAACAATCAGTAGGTCCAATCATCCTTACTCCATTATAGTAAATTTGTTCACGTTGAGAGCATTTTTTCCTTCTGCTGCAAAGGTAAATTGAAGAACTAATGGGGAAGTTGCAAACAGTGTACAGCCAGACACAGTGATAAAATGAGGAGAGAAGAGAAATCAGGAAGTTTTGGTTTTAAAACATTATAAACTTTCATAAAGAAAAGCATTAGAGAGGAAAGGAGTTCTAACCTGCTCTTATCCCAAGAAAAGAGTGAAAATATTGTGATGATTTTAAGGGCATGAGGAAGAACACTGAGAAATGCAAGACCGCAAAGAGTATATGGCACCAAGGTTATGGAATTTAAAGAGAAGCTGTAAACATTGGGGAAAAGGAAAATGGGAGTATTCTGATGAAGATAGATGAAGAGAGGTGGGGAGAAGATTATGTGGAGCTAAGGATGAGTTAGGCCAATTGATCTGAATCTGTACAGTAGACTCTCACACCTTTGTAAAAAAAAACTTTGTATATTTTGTTTTTCTGTTTTGATACTGTAAAGTGCAACTTGAAGCTGTTTGGCATTCCAAGAGTTAATTTACTGAATTCTTTTTGTTATAGAGCAGGAAGCTAAGGATGCATGTGATTGGCTGCGGGCAGCAGGATTTCCTCAGTATGCACAGCTCTATGAAGGTGGGTGTTGTCTTAATTCCTTATTTATTTGTTTGATTTGGTTTCTGAAAGGGAGAGGACAAATGGGAAACCATGACCATGAGACAGAAATTTGTTTTAAAGTTACCACATATAAACTTACCTGATGACAATAGTGCACCTGTTATTCCAGGATGTTTGATGTTGTTCCCCCAAATCAGAAACAGTCTGTGTGTCTCTTCCTTTTCCCTCCAGTTGTGCTTCTCATATTTGCCCATGAGAATACTTCTGAAGTGTAACATTACAGTCCTTGTGGCCTGGGAGCTGTTGGTCTAAACCAGCTCACCACTACTTTCCCATGGGCAATAAGAGACGGGCAATAAGAGACTGGCAAAGCCCAAGTCCATTAAGTGAATGAATTCATTTGAATTTGCTAGTTCATAAGCTCACTAGTTACTTAAGGATGTGGAAGATCATTTTGCCCATCTTAATTCTCCTTCCCATAGAGATCCTAACCCAGAAATTCCATCTTATCTCCTCCTCATTTTAGCAGCCAGTTGGTTCTTGAATGATTTGAAGACTCAGCTGGAAAATCTACAGAAATCCCAGATAGATTAAAAAATGTGCTTTTTGTTATTCTCCTGTTAAAATTGGCAGTTTGGGGGAAATTTCCTGTGATAGGCTTGACATGCATTCTTGCAAAAGGCCAGCTGTAAATCTCAGTTTAGCCTCTCATGGGACTTCTCACAGATAACTTCACAGAAGTTATCATGGGACTTCTCACAGATAACTCAGAAGTTGTGGAAGGCAGGGTCATTCCCCCCCAGATCAATTTTGGTGTTATTCATGGAGAGTTATTGTACAGATCATTTACTCTCAATAATCAATTCAATTACTTAAAGTGGGATATGGTTTAGACTAATGGATCTGCAGTTACCAATTTGTTTTGTCATCCTTCTTGAATGTGGACACTTAGTTGACCTGTTGCAACCTCTGGTATCTCCCTGGTGTCCATTGTAACCCAAAAAATTGATTGGTGTCACGGCCATATCCTGAATGCTAAGCTCCTTGCATTGAATTCTGCAACCATCTTTAGTGAGTGTGGTATTTTCTATAGGCCATTCTGCTACCTGGGTTGCAGATCTAGATCCTCATCTTCTAACACGTTAACCAGGCCTCCAAGGTGTCAGCAGGTGCTCTAGAGCCACTGTTTGTGATTCTTGCAGTCCTCATTGTCTTCAGAAGAACTACCTCATTTGCAGCCAGCGTTCACCTGCCCTTTAAGAGATATAGGTGGAGGTAAAAGTAAGCTGGAACTGGCTAGAATGCAGTATCAATTTAAAAAAAAGTGCCTCTTTGCTTCATCTAGTATATTGAAATTCCTGCACCAATGTATTGTGGCACAGAGATCCCTGAAAGTCACATTGTGCCTGCTGTCTATTTTCAGATCTTATAAATCAGAGTTAACTGAGTTCACAAATGGTTAACTTCAACAGCTACTTTTGTTTTAAATATTTATTATCTATTATAATGGAGCTTCCTGTTTTAAAATTCTATTCAAAACCTTTGTGAGCATGTTATATATTTAATTAAAGCAAACATTTAAAGTGCAATAAAGGTTTGACAGTAACTTCAAATGACCCTGGGAAGGTCGGCAGGGAACAATTACTGGAAGTAAAGCATACTGGGAAATGATCTTTGGCCAAATCTCCTCTCTGTTAATCAACTTTCACCCTCAGGCTAATAACTTGCCCCTCAATGAAAGCACATGTTGTTGCTCCCTTTGGGGAAAATTACTTCCATCCCAAAAAAATTCCCACTCATTGCTGCCTGACTTTGCTGTGTGGTACTTGTTAAATCTCTGTTTGAACTGGGTTTCATTCACGTTTGGGGGAATTGAAAGCCCAGAAATTATGTTGTGCTTATGTTGGCCTTTGGTTTTCCTCAGACGTTATTCACTGCCATACAAAGCAACCTTCATCGTCTGGAGTTCTTTTCTGAGACTGCTGCTCAGTGCTCATGCTGTTCCCTCACTTCATCAATGCATGCTGAGACACTAACTGCCCTAGACAGTCCCTTTTAATCTGCATTGCACAAAACAAGACTGGTCCTATTTAAATGATTTCCGTGACACCAATGTAGTTACAATTCTTTAATTTTACTTGCTGCATTTACAACTCTTCAGATTTTTGATGACAGTTGTATAACCAACTGATCCCGAGAATCTAGCTGAAGCACTATGAGAATAGTGTAGTTCTCCCTCATTATCTGATTGGCTCAACACATGGTAGGGGAGAGTGGAGTTTTGTCGTGCATTTTTTCCTGCTGACATTCACTGGAGGTCCTTCCCTGACTTTTCCCCTCATCTGGTACAAATGCATCCATTTGTATGGTGTACTTTGTTTCCTGACCATTGATGAAAATATTTAGAACACTGACCACAAAGGATGTCTTTAGGAAACGGTCAGCTTTGTTGACACTTAGATGTGGAAAAATGGTCACTTCTTCATCTGGGAGAATCTGGAAATTGTACCCCAGTGTGTTTCAGCACCTGAAGAAGGGACAAAATGTTGGAAACAGTCAATGGATCAGGCAGAATCTGATGAGTGAAAGGAAAGATGGTTGGATATTCCTTAAGGAAGTTATCTTTTGAAAGATACATGGAGATCCAGATATGATTGAATAATTTTCAGCAAAGGGCAGGCAGATTTAGTTCACTATAACCAGGCCGAGGGAGTAGACCAGGTACAGATAGATAAATGAAATTTTTTCCCTTATTTTTCAGACTCCCAGTTTCCCATTGACATCACAGCTGTCAAGAACGATCATGATTTTCTCGACAAGGATTCTTTGAAATCTGTGTGCAGGTAACTGTTGTGAGCCTTTGTAATTGTGTTCTTCACTTCTCCCTTTTTTTTTTAAAGATTTCTGGCTAGAAATTCTGTAGAGTAGTGCCACATTATTATGTCATATGCCATGGTCTTTTATATGAAAATTCTTTGCTAAATATAATTGACAATACCTTTTGGATTTGGAAGATCGTAGTTTGGCACTGTTCACAAATGACGCACTTAAGTGTAGAGCCTTCCGGTGTGCAGTGCATGGTTGATGTCTCTATTGTGATATTCTTATACCAATACATACCTTGTGAATGGAATGAGCTAGAGTATGCAGGTTTGCCTCTGCATTAGTTAGAGAGACAATCTCCACGTGAGTCAGTGTCAGAAGTCTCTTGGTGAACCAACACCTGGACACATTGCAAATGGCCCAATCACATCCATTGTCAGGCTAAAATATTCTTCATTGATTGGGTGGATGACCTCCAATGATGATATTTCCTGCTCAGTGGGACTATATCCCATTAGCTATTAAGAGATGTGTGATGCCCATCCCTGTCAACCACCCACCACTCAAGGGAAAACCAGCCCTAAAGTTGCTACGGAATTATCTTCATTGAGAACTCCTACCATCCTGGGAAGTCATGCAATCAAAAGTTTTCCTCTTTGTGTGTGACTTTAGGACTGGCACACAATTGTGTGCAGAAAACCTAGGATTCATAATTCTAATGATCCCTGTGTCCTGGAATGAATCTGGCATGCATTCCCAGTGTAGCATTGCTTAAGGCAGAAGAATTTCTGGGCCCTTGACCCTTCATTTGGTCATGAAGGCAGTTAGCTTGGATCACTAGTGGCTAATAGTGAGCCGGCTTGCTTAGATTGTGAGGTAGGCTATATTTGAATCACTGATAGACAACAATGGATTACTTTTCTTCAATCACCAATTGCATGTGTAGGTCTAGGTCAGTCAAGTGATTGGCATCAGTATCAGAGCAAGTGTGATTGATGCACAGGTTGTCTTTAGGGCACTCTTGTAGTGGCCTCTGCTGCAAATAGCTCTGGTATTCCCATACATATTGGGTAACATTCATCAGAATCTTCCACATGCAACTATTCTTGAACATTTTGTATATCCAAAATTACATCTGTGTGCTCCTTAAATGAAACTGTTGTTCCACAAATGGTTACAAGTACTCCAAATAATAGAGGATTACTGTCAGTGATTGTTGTTGGGGAGAAAGTGGTGGACCCATCTGCACCATATTGTTCACATAAACTTGAAACTTCCTCCTTTTGAAAGCATGTCCAATGGGATTTTTAGCCATTGGATGACCTTGTGTCATCAACATCTTCAGCCTTATGCTCTTGTTTATTTGTTCAACATCTAGAGCCATTTCTCTGGTGTAGATTTGGACTGGTGCTATGGAGGTATTGAAGTTGCATGCCATGAAGTATAGGTGGGTCAGATATTTCTTCCTCTTCTGATATTTCTGGAGGAGGAAAAGAGGAAGAGACATTGGAGCAGGTGGTGGAGGAATGGAATTTACATGTGACTTTCAGCAACTGTGGTGAGTTTGAGGTGGTTTCATGTTAGAATTTGCTGACAATGTGGGTGCCATGGAAATAGTCCAAAATGTAATCAGGAATTTGTAACTGCAGCTGCTCTCAAACTTCCTCATCTCTGCTGCTGTACATGGCCTCCTTCCTCAATATCAGCAAAGCTTCCTCCTCTCGGGGAGCGCGAAGGCTAAGGTTTTGTTTGCTTTCTGGTGCCAAAACTTGCCTTCTGCTTCAAAGAATACACATGAAGCGAGAATGACCTTTAGTTACCCCAAACTTTCACTCTGATTTCATCAAAATGTGGTGGAATGCATGCCCTGAGCAGTCAGCTTTTAAGTGAGACTTTTAGTGGGATGATTCAACATAAAATGAAAGTAAAGACCCCTTTGGCATTGTTGGTCAGCACTTTAACAGAATGCAAGGGGAAGTTACTAATTATCAAATATACATATCCAGGGGTACTGTGGAAGGTGTGGTTAGCTCCTAATGCATGTTGTGGGTACGATCATGATTCTGTCCCCTGCACTGAATTGCTTTGTGTGGTGTGTTTGACTGCCTTGACCATTTCCTGTACTGTTGCTGAATTGTTTTGCATGTGAGCTATTGTTGCTACATGCCACACTGAGCTCTTCCCTTTACCTCACTCATTGCAGAAGCACTTTTGCATATTCATTGGTGAACCTGAGGTGCTTGAGGCTCCTCTGCGTATACAACTATTCTTGAACATTTTGTATATCCAAAATTACATCTGTATGTTCCTTGAATGAAACTGTTGTTCCATAAATGGTTACAAGTACTCCAAATACTAGAGGATTACTGTCAGTGATTGTTGTTGGGGAGTAATTGTGAATTGGGACCAAGTTATCGAGTGTTTGTCTGTGATCAGGCCCCAGATGATTTGATTTCCTACTGTCAATGACTTCTGCCATGTGGTCAGTCTTTGGCAGGAGAAGGAAATCACTGCAGCACTACTATGGCTGGCAGTAAATATTTTTAAAGTGTTCTGTGCCAAATATTCATGTTGAGCTAGTGAGTCAGAACCTGGAGCCAATCCTGTGGGGTTATACTTAGCCAATCGAGAGGGGCTTCTGTTCCACCACATTAAAACTTGTACACATGTAATGACATCATGGGTTCCTGATTTTAATATATTCATGAAACACCACCTGCTTGCTTCCAGCCAGAACCTTGGAGACCTGACTGAAGCAGAAATGAAATGGTGTTTGGTGTGATTATAGTCAGAATGGGGGTAAAATAATGAATTGATCATTACCTCAGATACATACAGTAATGAAACCAGCAATTGAGTTCTTTCAATAATTTAGTGAAATGAAAGTCAGGCTGTCTCATTTGTGATCCCTGAAGCTCTCAGCCATTTCAGCTTTTCTGTCTCTGAGGCAAAGAGATGATTAATGGCTAGACTGTAAAAACCAGATTTACTTAAGTGCCTAATGATACAAATCATCCTGTTCAGACACATGTTCTAGTCTATCAGATGGGAGATCAGTGATCTAAGATGTTGACTCTGTATCTTGTCTCACAATTGCTGCCTGACCTGCTAACCATATTCCAGCATTTCTTTTGTTTTCTATTTTGGGTTCTCAAGATCTGCAGTTTTTTGCTTTGTCTTTAGACAGCAGTGATTTGTTAGCTTTCAAATTTCAATTCTTCATATTGTAACAGGCATTGGCATGTGTGCATTTCATTGCTGTATCTCATTCACTGTGTCTCATAGACCGTGTCTCCATTTTTGACAGGAAAATTTGCATTTTTTATTATTAAGGTGTATTTCTGTGTACTTTTGTTTTAGAAGACTAGATTTTCATCTTGATCTAAGCAAAACCTACTTCTTGCTTTATGCTGTGGTTTTGTCATGAGGCATTTCTGTCCTCTTGTAGTCAGCAAATGATTCGCGTCAGTTATTTTGAAATCCAGTATCGTACACTTTGCAGCGATCTTGTGTTCTGAGGTTTATTCATGGTTAGCCTTTCAATTTCAACCCTTTACCAACAGGGGCTGATCTAAGACGAATGGAAAATGGTCAAAACACACCAGCACCGATGCATGAAACTTATGATGATATCTATTCCCTTATCATCATCTCTCAGCCAAGGGTGTATGCCGAAATTTAACTTTGATAGGCTTAGTGAGGCACTTGGAGTGAAATATGTTTGATCATGGAGTTAAGTATGTTTGTGCATTGATAAGCTCGCATTTCTATTAAATGGTTACTGGGGGCTGCTGCCTGGCCCACAGACATGGCTGTCATGCATCACGTGCAGAAGCACTTGTTTCACATTTGTGTTTCAAAGAACTGAATTAATTATCAGTGCTAAGAGGAGCTTAAGATCACTCATACATTAGATGCCAAAGAATCCCTTGGCCAATTGTGTTTTCAGCTGACACTTCCCCTATTTGAACACTGGCAGATCATTAGCTTGTGAGCTCAGCACAATTTGATGACCACTTCAAATGGTAAAGACATTGTATGTAGTATATACTCACATTTCTGGTACATTTTATTTATAAGGTGTTTCTAAAATGCCAAACCATGGGGGGATTCTTTCTAGAGACTCAAAGGCCCACTCCTGTGTACGAATGGTCCATAAGTTGCATGCAATAAGGGCTACGTTAAGGTTTCCTCAGCGAATTGGGCACTGCTGGAAATGCCCAGTGGGTGAGACACCATCTATGGAGAGAGCAGATGAATTAATATTTTGTGTGTACCCCCTTCACTTCTAACTGAGGGTCTACTAGTCCCATTTATCCACAGATCTACTGAATATTTCTGGTATTTTCTGCATTTGACATTTTGAACCTGAAAGTAGCATCTTATGTCAAAATCAGTTTCTCTAAATGTTTTAATTTATAATCAGTTAACAGGCAGGTCAGCCATTGTGAGCTTCTGAACTCTCAGGATTCCTCACAACTCTTTGCTGGGTTTTGCTTTATGCAGGTTTGCAAAGAACTTAGTCACCTCCTTCAACCTCCACTATCAAAAGTATGACCGAGGAGATAAGCTAAACTAGCAGTAAATAAATAAACAACCAGTTATCCAGTAAGCACTATTTGTCAGTAGGTTAGTTTGATAAAGTTGGTTATTTGAAAAGTCAGGATCAGGAACAGATTGTAGCAGACCGATAGAGATAGAAACTGGATGAGAAACAGCCATGAGTAGAATTTATGTTCTCTTTCTGGGAGCATGGAGTATTCATGGTATTTAATTTTTGAATTTATCCTGTGTTTTTTATAGGAAATGTGTCATTCACCAGGAATTATATTTTGAAAATAAACCTGCCAAATTTATGCAATTCTCATGAAGGAGTATTCAGAGGACTTGTGGGTTCTGATGACTAAAAGAGTAAATGTATGAGTGACGCAGAGCAAGAAAATATGAGGTTTGATCTTTGGTCTGTGCTGGGTTATCTAATCTTGGCTGAGATAATTATAAGAACAGAATTGGACTCAGCCCTCTCAGCCCAGTACACCTTTTATTTCTGATCACTGTTCAATGAGTCCTGATGGCTTCTTTGATGTCTACGGAGAGTAGGTTTCTTAATAATAAATATACCACGGCAAAGTCAGAACAATGCGAAAGTGGGAGAGGGTGGGAGGTATCTTGCTGGAAATATTTGACTCCTGTGGCTCTCAATGACATTCTATCCTTGCTGTGCAAAATGAGTCCCAGTTTAAAGAGAATTAGCAGTTGGGCTCTTCTTGAGTGTAGCTGCAGCCATTGCTGTATCTCAGTTTATAGTGAAGTATCCTTGATTTAACTTGACTTTATATTTTTTTACAGACGGCTGATGATTCTGAATAAATATACCTTTATAAAGACTGATGGCAACACTACCAGGAAATTGGTAAGCACATCTGAATGACTGCATTGATTCACTGTTATATTTTCCTGCTATATGGGTGTTCAAAATCGAAAACTGTTAATTTCAAAATCCTTTTTGAAACATACATTTCCGTTACATTTAATATGGCTGAGTTGGCTTAAAAAACCCACAATGATGGAAACAGGGTCTGTATGAAGTTGTTATATCCAGAGCAACACTTATAATGCAAATTACCAGACTACGAACAACTATTCAGCTCTATGGGCTATGTATCATTATAGACATCCCAATTACACCTCTTGAACTTTGTATAAAAATTGAAATCCTTTGTGTTTCCTTGGGTCCTAAACAATATAGAGAGACCCTGTTCAACCTATCCTAGTATTACACCAATGTAAGCAATGTTAAATTCTCCACCTACAGCCCCCATTCTCAGGATTTTGTAGCAATACAGCTACTCCCTGTAAATGGCCGGATCCTAAAGAATTGGTCTCCCACTACCACACTGTACCAAGGATAGATTTTCATCTCCATGCTTGGATTTTGTATCTTTACAACCACAATGGTGCAATAATAAAACTGGTGATCCTTGATAAATTTAGCATGGCTATAATCTTAGCAAGACTTGTCCTTGTGCTGTGGTAGCAGTTAATTTTATAGTCGTAATCCTGCCCTCCTTTAGCTTGGTGCAGCAGGTGACTAAGAGCCTTCATCTTTTGCTGCCAGTGTCTAAATGGAGAAAGACCGCAGATGAGTGAAGTTCAGAGGGATCTAGGTGTTCCAGAGTATGAATCAAAGAAAGTTAGCAGGCAGGTCTAACAAATAGTTAGGGCAAATGGCATGTTCTCCTTTAGTGCAAGGGGGTTGGAGTTTAAGAATAGGGAGTTTTCGCTACATTTGTACAAAGTGTTTGTGAGGCCACACCTAGGATACTGTGCATAGTTTTGGTTCCATTACCTAAAAATCTACCTAATAACAATGGAAGCAGCCTAAAGGAATTTCAGCAGGCTAATTCCTAGGATGAGAGGGTTGTCCTATCAAGAGAGGCAAGACAGTTTGGGTTTTTATTCCTTAGAGTTTAGAGGAATGAGGGCTGACATATTTCAAACATGTAAGTTCTTAAGGGGGTTTGACGGGGTGGAGGTTGAAATGTTTCCACTAGTGGAAGAGTCATGATCAAAGAGGACATAGCTACAAAATAAGGGTCTAGTCATTTAAAAATGAGGTGCATCGAAATTTCTTCTCACAGAGGGCAGTGAAACTCTGGAATTCCCTGCCCCTGAGCATTGTGAGGCCAGATCATTAGATATATTTAAGGTAGAGATAGATAAATATTTGAAAGATCATCGAACTGAGGATTCTGGGGATTTGGTATAGAAGAAGAGTTGAGGCCAGTATTGGTCAGCCATGTTCATACTGAATGGCAAGTCAGGCTTGAGGGGCTGAGTGGCTCCTATTTTCTTGTGTTTGTGTGTATGTATCACAAGGGGTGACTGAGCACTCCTGTAGTCTGCCTCGCATGGAGCTGATAACAAGGTGGCTTTGCTAGGCAGTAGGTTAAGGACCTACTGTGGTATAGAAACCACAAGTGGGTGGCAAGAATGCAGACATGGAAATTTGAGGAAAGTGAGGCTTCTCTTGACTGCAATGCTTCTCTTTTTATTCATTGGAGCAGTGGTATAGTCAGGAGGAGGGGAATCGCCAGTAGTCTGGCACAGAAAGTTATTTTAGTGAACAGGGAGGTGAATGACTTTAGCGGCTGTTAAGATGGCTAGCAGTAATTTTCCATACTTGGCTCCGTACAAGACATATTGCAAAAGAGGTTGGGATAGGGGTTAGTGGGGTTGGTACAAGGTATTGAATAAAGCCTTCATTATCTGTAACAGAGTATGGTTGGATGAGGATACCAGTAAAGGCATGGTATATCACTAAGGGCAGTGCCTCTCAGGAGTGGAGGAATAACTTCCAGTTATCAGGTGCTCTTTAGGATCACCATCACTCCCATTGTTCCCTCTTATGCTTTCCTTACGATATGGCCATTTCATAACACTGTGCTATTATCATTCTAGGATGATGATTCTGATGAAGACGTCTGTGCTATTAGTGATCGTTGGGCATTTCAGCGAGAGAGCAGGAGATGGTCTCGCCTGACAGTTGCTGATTTCCAGTTGAACCGGGCAGAGGTCCTAAGCTCGATAATGAAGGAGTCGGCCAGCCGTGAGAGTGTTCTCTCGGAGCTCAGTGATCCAGAAGCCAGCTCTGTGCACAGCAGCAGCAGTGTTGGGAGCATCCAGGAAGCGTTGGCGGGTCACAATTCGAACAATCAGCTGGCGGCAAAGGAAGATCCTGGGAGAGTCCTGGTGGCTAATCCCCAAGCAGCAGAGCAGGCTCACAACTGCACACTTGATAGCCATGTTCCCACTGGAGATCAAACCACTCCAGACTTCACAGAGAACCCCAGAAAACAGCGGACCAAGAGCTTTCTTAGACGGATTGAATCCCTTCGGTTTAAAACCCTTCGGAACAAAGCCAAAATGGCTTCAAAGAATAAAGAGACAAAAAGTATCAAAACAGTATTACAGCCATACAATGAGCCATTACAGAGTTCCAGTCCTCTGAAAACTGGGAACCAGAGCCCCAAGAACTTGATGAATAACTTATCTCAATCTGGCATTCCTTCACTGGCTGATTGTGGATGTACAGAATGTTCTTCAGGCAAATCTAGGAGCCATGGCTCAAAGCATTGTGGACTGTACTTGGAAGATTATGAAATGGGCTTCACGACCTCCAATCATAATAGAAGAGACAATATGTGTTCTCAAGAAGATTATGTTGTTCGCATCCCAACAAATCACAAATTAGGAACCTTCCCCAAAGCCCTCTCCATAGAAAGCTTGTGTCCAGGTGCTGATAACCATTTGGTAAAATGGAGATCAGGAAACAGCTCCTTTGGAATGTCTACATGTGGTAGCAGCAACAATTTTCAGCGACTGGGCTTTCAAGGACGAAGGGATTCCTGTAGCTCTGTGGACAGCAGGCAGAGTTTTTATGACAATGTGCCTGAGACCCACCTGTACAATAGCATAGGTGGACCTGAGTGCTACTTTAAACAACTAGATGATGTTTTGAAGCATGTCAATGGATTACGGCAGAGAGTAGACAGTTGGTCAAAAATGATGTGCACTGATTATAATGACACTGAGTCTGACTCTACTGGAGAAACAGTTTTTCCTTTGCAAGGTTTGAATTTTGAAGACCGCTCAATGTCTGATGTGGGGACAACTGCAAGTGATTTTGATAGTACTGGGAATTCACTAAATGAAGCTGAAGAAATGGAGATGAGGGATCGGAGAGATTCTGGAGTAGGGGCTTCGTTAACCAGACCAAACAGGTAGAGACTTCTGATCTTTTTGTTGATAGTTGCAGATATCAAACACAGGTCATTTTGTAGGCTGTCTCTATTATTCAGCACAGCTTGTCATTGAACTGTGAACCAGTTAAGCTGTGGCTTGGTGTTGGTTTGGAACAATTTAGATTATCTTAGCTCAGTTTATAATAGGTGCAATACGGTAAACTCTAGCCTTCCTTCAGATCTATAGTTACTCACTCCTTGTTGGATTGTATGGTGAATATTGTATGAGGAGAGCCTAAGGTTAGTTATGAGATATTCATTAATAAGTTGACTAACTGATTAAACTCGTGTGTGAAGAGTTACCACTTGGTGAAATACTGTTTGAATTAATTCCATGCCTTGCTCCCCAGTTGAAGGGAACTTAATTCAGTGTATCATTTGTCACACTCATGATATAGTGCGTGAGTATTAAAATGGAATAGATTTCATCTGTTCTGTCTGGATGTTACACAACATTAGTTCAGCAAGCAGAAAGGAAAATCTGGAGGGGAGTTTTCCCTGCTGTAACAGAACCAACCTGAGTTTCCTTCCTTTCAAGTATTGCATCATAAAGCATCGAACTGGTTCACCTCTGGCAAGCTGCCCACATTTGCCACTTAGACACGTGACTTACTTTTTATGGGTTTATCTT
>JARFYF010000112.1:73970131-73980214 GCA_030265395.1 Rhina ancylostomus | reverse complement strand
CTTTGCTTACATACGTAAGTTATTCTGCTAACTACTTCTTTCAATGGGTAGAAGGACCCATTTCTCCAGTGTTCCCTCATAACTCCATCCTTCAATGCTAGGGATCTTTCTGGTTCTGTTCTACCATTTCTACAATGTTAGTGCTTTCCTTATTTCTACTCAATGCAGTGAGTATAAAGCCTGATTAGGACAGAATACAGTTTTAGTAAGACATCTATAATTTCAATGCAATATTTTCATAGAATTTTACAGCATGGAAACAGGCCATTCGGCCCAACTCATCTAAGCCACTAGTGGGCACCTTTCCATCTCTTCAGCCTCTTCTCTTGCCTCCCAGAGCAGCCTCCCAACCAGTCCTGGGGCCACCTTTAAGCCTACCATGGCATTGACTGCCTTGTCCTTATTTATGGAGACTGCTTTAGACTTTGACCTATGCCTTCACTGAATTCTCCAACAAATTCTTTTTTTCTTTGTGAATACTGCTGAAAAGAATTCATTTAATGCCTCACCTATACCTCTGGCTCCATGCACTGATTGCCTATGTTTTCCCTAATGGGCCCTACTTTTTCCCTGCTTATTCTTTTGACCTTAATATGCTTACAGAATGTTTTCAGATTTACCTTATCATGTCTGCCAGTGATTTCTTGTGACCCTTTGTAGCCTTCCCAATTTCTTTTTTAAGTGCCTCCCTACACTTATACTCATGATCAGCTCCCCCCCCCCCCGCCATCATTAGTTCCCTATACCTGTCATATACTTCCATTTTTCTCTTTTATTCAAACCTTGATATCCAGGGTGCCAATACTTGTTACTCCTGGTGTTTATTCTCACAGCAACATGTTGGCTTTGAACTTTTGTTATTTCTCCTTTATTTCTTTTTTTTTCACTTCTGGTCCATGTGAATTTATTAAGTGTAGGATCTCTTATTTTTCCCTAATTTTTTTATTGGACTTTTTAAATTATTTCTCTATCATTGATGGTGATGATATAGCTCATTTCTTCTTGCAATTTGCATTCCCTTCCATTCATATTGAATTTCACCTGCCACTGATATGTGTATTCTTTGATCTAATGGAACATTTTGTTGGTTCCTTCAGCTTCGATACCACACACCTGCATCCCCATCTCCTGCTCTTAAACTTAGAACTTTCAGTGAATTTTCTATTGGTCTTCTGAATCCAACCTACTAACGCAGATTAATTAGCATTAAGACCATATCATTCACACCAGGGTTACTTCACTAAGAATTTCCCCAAGCTGTTATTGTTTCTTACCTACTAGTGACTATTTTAATTTACTAAACTTTACATTCATTGAAAACTTTTAACTTAATTCCCATTTGTATGGAGCCTTTCTCATCCTCAAGATGTTTCAAGCACTTCATATCCAATGAACTACTTTGTTGCCACAATTGAAGTAGAACATGCAAACTTCTCAGAGCAAGGTTGTAGGATCATCAATGTGACAGATGATCAGACTGTAGGTATTATTAGTGTCTGGAACCTGGACACTGGGAATTCTTCTTATGTTCTTTGAATGCCAAGAATTCTTTACATTCACCTGAGCAGGCACACAGGATCTTAAGTTAATATCTTTATTTGAAAGATGACACCTTACAGTTTATAGTCAGTACTGCATTCTGGTTGCTTTCAGTAGCAGCCCTTTGCAAAGAACTTCTGAACACGTGTCATCAGGATAAGCAAACATACATCATGGATCTAAACACTGACTGTTTTACAATGGTGGTAAAATAATTAATCAACTATTAATATGATATAATCTCCACAATGAAAATAAAATTAGCAGAATGAGGAAACTTCTCAAGGTTAAATTCTCTGGTTGGTGATTCCTTCTCTCTTTCTGGGAAACCTCTAAATCTGAATCACTCTGCTTGCTGTCTTAGTGCTGGTTATGGTATATGGCCAGCAAGTCATCTCAGAGTCAGATACAACACAGAGATAATTTGCTACTATCATCTTAACATGACTGTACTTCACCCTGGCTTAGCTTATTTGTTACTGAAATTCGTATCCATTCACTGTCCTGGCTGCTTTCCCATTTTCCAACCTTTATAACTTGAGTTTGTGAAACCCATCACTCATACTCTCACTCACTTCATGTCCCATTCACCTATCACTCCTTTGTTCACTGACCAAATTGGTTTCTGGTCTGGCAACGCTGCAATACTACAACTCTTATCTGTTGTATTCAAATCTTTCTAAGGCCTTGCCCTTCCCAATCTCTGTGATTTCCTCCAGCCCTATAGGATCTATGGCATCCCAATTCCTGTATCTTTTGTCTCCTCTATTTTAATCACTCTGTCTTTGGTGGCAACACTTTTCACTGTCTAAATCTATACTCTGGATTCCATCCAAAATGTCTCTAGCTATACCCTCTCTCTCTTTGATTATTCTCTTTGGCTAGAGCCCTATAGATGAATATATAAAATTCAGAAATCAGAGGTACAAAAGGACTTGGGAGTCCTGGTTCAGGATTTCCTCAAGGTTACCTTGCAGGCTGAGTTGGTAGTAAGGAAGACAAATGCAATGTTAGCATTCATTTCGAGAGCACTAGAACATGAAAGCAAGGATGCACTGCTGAGGCATTATAAAGTGTTGGTCGCTCCACATTTGGAATATTGTGAGCAATTTTGGGTCCCATATCTAAGAAAATATGTGCTGGTCCTGGAGAGGGTCCAGAGGAGGTTCATAAGAATGAACCCAGGAATGAAAACCTTAATGTGCAAGGAGTGTTTGATGGCCCTGGGCCTGTACTCAATGGAGTTCAGAAGGATAAGAGGTGGGTCTCATTGAAACCTACTGAATACTGAAAGGCCTGGGTAGAATGAAGGTGGAGAGGATGTTTTTATTAGTGGGAGCGACTAGGATCTGAGAGAACAACCTCATAAAACTAAGAGGAGGAGGAATTTCTTCAGCCAGAGGGTTGTGAATCAGTAGAATTTGAGGGCAGTGGAGACCAAGTCATTCGGTGTATTTAAGGCAGAAATTGATTGGTTCTTGATTGGTAAAGGGTTACGGGGAGAAGCCGGGAGAAAGCAGTTGAAAAAAAATCAGTCATGATTGATGAGCAGGCTTGATGGGCCGAATGGCCTAATTCTGCTCCTATATCTTATGGTCTTGTGCATTATAGAACATAGAACAGTACAGCACAGAACAGGCCTTTCGGCCCACAATGTTGTGCCGACATAGCTAATCCCTCCTACCTACAGAAGGCCCATATCCTACTATTTTCCTCTCATTCATGTGCCCATCCAAGCCCTTCTTAAAAGCCCCCAGTGAATTTGCCTCCTCGAACACGTTCCACCAAAATGAAAAGGCAACACATTCCAGGCATCCACCACTCTGAGTACAAAATGTCTATTCTGTTCTGAACCTACCCCCCCCACCTTAAATGCATGCCCTCTGGTATTGGATTGCTGAATAATGGGAGAAAAAACATTTTTTGTCCACCCTATCTCTGCCCCTTAAGATTCTGAGAGGAATTAACAGGGCAGATGTGGAGAGACTGTTTCCTCTTGTAGGAGAATCTAGAATGAGGGGGCAAAGTTCTTTTCCCTCAGAAGGTCATGATGCTTCAGAACTCTTCACAAAGAATTGGAAACAGAATTGGAACTATTTAAGGCAGCGTTAGCTGGATCCTTGATAGATTGCAGAGGGCATGTAGTTGAAGTTATAATCATGATCTTGTGATTATGCCTACGCCTGCCCTGATTTGTATGTCAACGTGACCTGCCCAATGTAGTCAGCTGAGTATAATTAAGACTTCATCGTTTGAGTCGTTGGTCTGGGAAAGGACACTGATGTTGGTTCACTCATCATTCCAGTGGACATGAGGATTACGTAGCTGGTATCTCTCCAGTACTTTGAGATGCCTGCTGTGGATAGTCCATGTCTCAGAAGCATACGGAGGGAAGGGATCACTGCTTCATAGTAAACAATGAACATTTGATCAAGTTCAGCCAAAATACATGCCAGTACATTGGAAGTGAAAGTGAATATCATCATTAAGATCTGTCTTAATGGAGAGGTGGCTCCGAGATATGGGGATTGGTGGTCCACGTTCTCCAGCATCTCATCATGCACCTTTATGGCTGGGGCTGGTGTTGTACATTGTTAGAGAACCTTCATTTTGTGGATCTTTAATTTAATGGCTATTATACTGTCTGCTTCAATGAATGAGCCAACAATTTGAAGATCAGACTGATGTCAGTATATATGATGGATTCGGAATTGGCTCGCCCATAGAAGGCAGAGGGTGGTTGTAGATGGAGCGTATTCTGCCTGGAGGTTGGTGACCAGTGGTGTTCTGGGACCCCTGCTCTTTGTGATTTATATAAATGACTTGGATGAGGAAGTGGAAGGGTGGGTAAGTAAGTTTGCAGATGATAAAGGTCGGTGGTGTTGTGGATAGTGTAGAAGGTTGTTGAGGGTAGCAATGGGACATTGATAGGATGCGAAGCTGGGCTGAGAGTGGCAGATGAAGTTCAACCTGGATTCACTTTGGAAGGTCAAATTTGAATTAGAATACTGGGTTAATGGCGCCACTCTTAGCAGTGTGGAGGAACAGAGGGATCTTGGGGGCCAAGACCATAGATTCCTCAAAGTTGCTGTGCAAGTTGATAGGTTTGTTAAGAAGGCATATGACATGTTGGCCTTCATTAATTGGGGGACTGAGTTCAAGATCCACAAAGTGATGTTGCAGCTCTATAAAACCCTGGTTAGACTGCACTTAGAATATTGTGTTCAGTTCTGGTTGCCTCACTAGTAGGAAACATGTGGAAGTTTAGAAAGGGTACAGAGGAGATTTACCAGGATGCTGCCTGGATCGGAGAGCATGTCTCATGAGGAAAGGTTGAGTGAGCTCAGGCTTTTCTCTTTGGAGCAAAGAAGGATGAGAGGTGACCTGATAGAGGTGCACAAGATAGACAGCCAGAGACATTTTCCCCAAGGAGGAATTTTAAGGTGATTGGAAGAAAGTACAGGGGGAAATATTAGAGGTAAGTTTTTTACACAGAGAGTGGTCGGTGTGTGGAATGTGCTGTCAGGGGTGGTGGTAGAGTCAGATACATTAGGGACATTTAAGAGACTCTTAAATAGGTACATCAATGATGGAAAAAATGGAGGGCTATGTGGGAGGGAAGGGTTAGATTGATCTCAGAATAGGCTAAAAGGTTGGCACAACATCATGGGCTGAAGGGCCTATATTATGCTGTAATGTTCTATGTTCTATATAAGTGTGATCTGTGTTCTGTAGGTCGATAATTGAAGTTGGAGTGACCATAGTTCTGGAGTTGAGGTGAGATAGAAATCAGAATCAGAACCAGGTTTATTATCACTGACTTATGTCATGAAATTTGTTGTTCTGCGGCAGCAGTACAGTGCAAGACATAAAAATTGCTGTAAGTTACAAAACTAAATAAATGGTGCAAAAGTGGAATAATGTGGTAGTGTTGATGGGTTCATGGACTTATACGAAACCTGATTGCAGAAGGGAAGAAGCTGTTCCTAAAACATTAGTGTAGTTGTTAGCGTAATGCTGTTACAGCGCCAGCGACCCGGGTTCAATTCTGGCCGCTGTCTGTAAGGAGTTTGTACATTCTCCGTGTCTGCGTGGGTTTCTTCCGGGTGCTCTGGTTTCCTCCCACATTCCAAAGACGTACAGGTTAGGAAGTTGTGGGCGTGCTACGTTGGCGCCGGAAGCCTGGCGACACTTGCGGGCTGCCCCCAGAACACTCTACGCACAAGATGCATTTCACGGTGGGTTTCGATGTACATGTGACTGATAAAGAGATCTCATCTTATCTTAGCAGTTGTCCACTTGCCCTGTAGATAAGTTCCATTCTAACAGGAAGCATGATTGCAGTGACATCCAGCACTAATGCTGCAATGATTTAGCTTTGCTTGTCAGTAGTATGCACTGAGATTGGGTCTGTTGTTGACCCATTGGTTAGGATCACAAATTGCAAGACATCATGTAGCAGATGCAAGAATGTTGGGCAGGCAATCAGGCAGTCCCTCCTAAATGACAAGGCCTTTATGAGGTCAATAATGGGCCATGTACGGTGGTTGATGCTGCTCCCTGCATTCCTCTTGTTGTGTGCTGAAGATCATGGTCCCTGTTCCTCCAGATGAAGAGAACCAACGTTGTGTTCGGGGAGCAGATCTTTGGCCATGTGAGGAGGTGGTTGGGGGGATCCTGGCAATAAATGCAAAGTCGTTTATTGTCATACACACAAGTCCATGTGTGCACAGGTGCAATTCAAAACTTACTTGCAGCAGCATCACAGGCACAGAGCATCAGATAAGCAGCATTCACAAGTAAAAAACATATTAAAAATAAATTAAGGTAAGATGTCTTTAGTCACATGTACATCAAAACGCACAGTGAAATGCATCTTTTGTGTAGAGTGTTCTGGGGGCAGCCCGCAACTGTCGCTACGCTTTCGGTGCCAACGTAACATGCCCACAACTTCCTAACCCGTACGTCTTTGGAATGTGGGAGGAAACTGGAGCACCCAGAGGAAACCCACGCAGACACAGGGAGAACATACAAACTCCTTCCAGACAGTGGCCAGAATTGAACCTGGGTCGCTGGTGCTGTAAAGTGTTACACTAACTGCTACACTACCTGTCAATACAATTATGGCTGATCTTATTGTAACCTCAACTCCACATTCCTACCTATCCCCAGTGACTTTACAACTCCTTGCTTATCAGGTACCCAGCTGCCCCTTCCATAACAATATTAAAATTCTCTGCTATTCTATTTCTAGGATGCCATTGAATCTGCACAGGAGATTATTTGCCCCCGTTCACCAGTGCCACCTCTTTGAGTGAGCTATCCAAAAAATCCCACTACCTTGCTCTTTCCCAATAGCCCTGCAAAATTTTTACTTTAAATATTTATCTAATTTCACTTCTGGAAATTACTTTTAACTTTGCTTCCGCCACCTATTTAGCCAGTGCATTCTGCATCATAACAAGTCAATATGTAAAAATCCTTCTCCTCGTATTGCCTCTGATGTTTTGGCCATGCATCTTAAGTCTGTGGTTCATGTTGCTAGCCTCCCTCTCACTGGAAACTCTTCTACTTTGTTTGCTCCAGTGAAATCCTCCATGACATTGAACGCTTTCATCAAACTTTCAATGCTCCAACCGTAACTCCTAGTCGTACCACATAACTGAAGTTCTGCACGTGTGGTAGCACCCTCATAAACCTCTTCTGCAGTCTCTCTAAGGGAACGGTATCCTCCCTCGAGTGTGGTGCTAAGATTAAAAAGCAATATTTTGACTGAGGGCTAACCAAGGCCCTATAAAGTGTGGGCTTCTTCAAGAGAGTTAAGTTGTATCTGCTTGAACTTTGTTCCCTTTCAGTTGCATGCCATCTTAGAAGCAGAAAAGCAGATGTGAGCCAAGGGAGCTTGTGCCAGACCAACAGACAGTTGTCCAATCTTCAAGCAGTTAGCGTGCAGCCAGCGAGGCTGTATTACAATGATCTGATGTATGAAGCTGTTCCTTTAATATCAGTTCAAGCTTCTCTGTAAGGAAACGACGCTTAGCTCTTTAAATGGAGCCACAGACATGACACTGCAACTCTTGAATGTGTCACAGCACCACATGCAGTCTGTAAAATGAGGCCAGGCTGTGTGTGGGTGGAAACAAACAGCCACAGAGTAAACACTTCCCCCACAGCCGGAAAATTGAGGGAATACTTTCGTTCCAATTAGCTGCGGGTGATCCTTTTTATCCCTTCTTCCTCTCAAGGCTGTGACTCACGCCTTGTGAGTGGTGGGAGGCTGCTCAACTGCAGCGGCTTCACAGCAGAGAGCAGATCTACCTTCACCTGATGTCCACATGCACACATGCTCATGTTTCATCAGGGGCCGCTGTGGGGAGATCAGGAAGAAGAACAGGCAAGCCAGAATCCTGGTAGGTGGATGTGTTTTGTAAATTTTTATAGATAAACCGTAGGAAGCATCCATTCCAGATGCATCACAGCTTGGTATGGCAAATGCTCTGTCCAAGACCACAAGAAATTGCAGAGAATTATGGACACAGCCCTGTCCATCATGAAAACTAGCCTCCCCTCCATTGACTCTGTCTACACTTCTCGCTACCTCTGGAAAGCAGCCAATGTAATCCCCTCCCACCCTGGACATTCTCTCTTCTCCCTCCCTCCCATCGGGCAGAAGAAACAAAAGCTTGAAAGCACGCACCACCAGGCTCAAGGACAACTTCTATCCTGCTGTTATAAGACTCTTGAAAATACCACTTGTATGATAAAGATGAACTCTTGACCTCACAATCAATCTTGTCGTGGCCCTTGCACCTTATTTACCTTCACTGCACTTCCTCTGTAACTGTAACTGTAACACTATATTCTGCATTCTGTAACTGCTTTTCCCTTGTACTACCTCAAAGTTTTGAAATTATCTATATGGATGGCTTGCAAAACAAAGTTTTTCACTGTATCTAGCGCATGTGACTATAATGAACCAATATCAATACTAATACAAAATGGAAGTTAGCTTCCCTGTATGGGACTTAACTAGTAACTTATAAGGCATGGACATAGTGTTTGAGTGCAATAAAGAATTTAAAGGAGAGCACATCGCCTTCACACGTCCCTGTGTTACAATAGTAACCTCACCATTTTTTGTTAACTCTGACTTCTTAAGTTGTAGTCTCCCCAAAAGGCCAATGCATCAGGGGTTTAAGACCCACTCTTGAGATTCAAGTATCTAATCTGTCAGTGCAGTACTAAGACATTGTTTTCACCTCCTGAAGTGCCATCTTTCAGAGTAATGTTCTCTTGAGTAGACATAAAAGATCCAATTGAATCACTTTGAAGAAAATGAGCTAAGTGCTCCCCAGCAACCTGGCCCAAAATGTATCTCCCATCAACATCATTGAAATGGATTATTGATTAATTATTGGGCCTGAAGGTGCTGAAAGTGAATAGGTCCTTTTAGCTTTTATTTGATCTGATCTTTGCCTCAGCTAGGAACTAGTCCAAGAATGAAAATGGAAAATGCTAGATACACTCGGTAGGTCAGGCAGCATCTGTGGAAAAATGCACAGAGTTAATATTTCTGGTCCAAGACCCTTCATTCTTTTATCATTAGATGAAGATCTTTGATCTGAAACATTAACAGTTTCTCTTTCCATAAATGCTGCCTTTACCTGTGGAGTGTTTCCAGAATTTTCTATTTTCATTTTCTAATTCCAACCTCTTTTTTTTGATTGTCAACCTTTTAAGAAATGGTCTGATTCTCTTTCGAGATTTTGTTTTAAGAGTCATTACTTATTCCATTAGCTGCCAATCCATTTCAGAAGCTCATTGCTTTCTGGGAGATCAAGAGCAACCTAATGTTTAACCTGTTCCAATTCTTGGATTTCCTTGTTACTTTGCAATCTGGCAAACTGAAGTCATAGACTTGCAACCCTCATATTATATTGAACTCCAATACAAAAGAAAGACTACAATTCATATAAAAGCAAAATACGATGTAAAAGCAAAAGCTCATCTCTAACTGTACAGATGCTGTCTGACCTGATGTGTATTTCTACAATTTTCAGCAAGGTAATATCACTTTAAGGCATGAAGGCTTAAAACGTAGTCAAAGGAAGTGGTCAGCTTGAGGATTGGGAAAGTTTCATAATTCAGCAAAGAAGGATGGAAATTCATAAGGAAATGGAAAATAAATAGGAGGACGATCTCACAAGAAACGTAAAGATTGGTGTATAAGCTTTGAAAGATGTGTAAAAAAGGAAAGGTTAACAAAAGTTGATGCGTGTCCCTTATAGGCTGAGGTAGGAGAAATTACACTGGGGAGTTTGGAAAAGGGAGAAAAATAAAATAAAGGTTTTATGTCTGTCTTCACAGAAGGAAACACAGAAAACCTTCAAGAAATAATGGAGAACTACAGGTCTGGACTGAATTGGGAGCTGAAAAGAAATAGCATCAGTAAAACAATGATATTGCAAAAATTAATGGGTCTAAAAGGCAATAAATCCCAGGACCTGATATCCTGCAGCCCAAGGTTTAGAAAGAGGTAGCTAT
>JARFYF010000112.1:73824733-73835704 GCA_030265395.1 Rhina ancylostomus | reverse complement strand
CATTGTCCTGATACCTTTGAATCTCTGACAACTAAAAGTTTTACCATATCTCTGTGTGGGTGATAATGCTGTATTAATCTTTTGCTTGTGACTGGAAACTCAAAATGGTTGTTTCAAGTTGTGACAGCAAATAATAAATGGCCTGAATTGGTTGCCTTCCCCAACAGCGGTCTCCCAGCAACACCCCCTCCCTCAAAAAAATTAGTTGTAGGTAATGTCTGTGTGCGGAAAGGGATAGTTAAGTAGAATCAGTGGCAAGTCTGACTTCATACTTTTTCAACACATTGCAAAATGTCTGCTGTAAAGTAGTATTCGTACTGGCTGTCTTCTGAGCTGAGGAAAGGGGCTGTTCTACAATCAACAGCCTGTTATCAAGCAGGATTACATGACATTGATGAGGTCACAGGGCAGGAGGTGAAGTGTTTATCAAAGTCATTAGGGTCTAAGGTTTTTTGTTATCTGGAGCCATTCTCCAAGGTGCAGTATTTTTGTTCTTCTCTGTCACTGTAAGTACTTGGGGCATGACACTTTTTGGGGAACATTCTCAATGCACCCAGAACTCTCCAGTACTTCACAGATGCATTCCTCTTGGCTGTGGATGGATCAACATTGGCTGGCTATTTCACCATGGGATATCATTGTTGAACAGCCTCATGCTGCTTTGTCCAATTGTGACACAAGAGCATAGTTTGCCCAAGGACACCCATCAAATCACTTCCTTTCTTTGGCCCTCTACTGCAGTTTACACTCTCAGCTCTTCAACCTTGGTCTACTGAACACTCCACTATCAGCAGCATAACTTTCAACTTTTCCCCTCTAACTCTGGAAATGTTTTCCTAACTCTATTTTATTTCTCTCCCCTTTCTATCTTAAAAATCCTACTTCAAAGGTTGGGAGAGGGGTAGGGATAGGTAAAAAGGGAGAATGTGCAAGAAAGAGATAGTAAAATAGAGATCCCTAAATTGCGGATTTAAAAATATGAAAACATGCCTAGATGTAATATGGTTGACTAATGAGAAGCACTGCTCCTCCAGAAAAAAATACAAAATATTCTATTAAACACACCTCCTAATAATTTTCCTGTTGTTTGATGTCCATTTTCCTTGCAAAGTCTTTTGTGCTGTTCTGCCACCTTAGTCACTTTTGGGTGAATACTTATCTCAACATATAAATCTATCATTCATGCATGGTATAGTGCCGGTCTCTTTTACCATGGGGGCTGGAACTCAGATGGTTTCAACAGGACCTCTTAGTCTAATGAAACTTGTTACACGTGGCAGATCACCAACATTTTCGGCTATGCAGATGAAGTGGTAGAGTAATCTAATAGTACCGTGACTGGTCTCACTGCATGTCTCACAGTATTACACAGAGACGAATTCTCCACTTCATTAGCATTTATTGTTTCAAAACAAACATTGTAAACCGTGTAACACGATTAATCTGCTGAAGAGGTTTAGTGTAAGATCGATCACCTAGAATATTTTGTTTTTTCTTGAAGGAGCAGTACTTCTCATTAGTCAACCATATTGCAACTAGGAACTTATTTTTAAATCAGCAATTTAAGGATTTCCCTTCGGTCTCTTCTACTATCTCTTTCTCTTGCATATTCTCCTTTTTTTTAAACCTACCCCTACCTCTCTCTCAACCTTGAGCTAATCGAAGATTGAAGGAGTCCAACACTGTGGGTGCTTATGCCTCCGATGAATTTATTCCTTGGGAAGATAAAATTTGATACTGTTGAGGGGATGGTGGGGAAGGAGGCTGGGTCCACAAAGTCTGGAGAGAAACTGCTTTTACCAGATTTTAGAGAAAAAAAATACAGATCATAGAGATTTATTTGTGTATCATCAGTAGAAGAATAACTTGAATAGTACTATAGCAAGTACTTATTGTGAATGCCAAATAACACCCACGATTATTGACTCAAGTTTAAAACTCTGCAGGGAAGGTGGATTGTTTTTGTAATAGAGGAACAATGACCCTCCCTCTCTGCTCTCCCCTCAATCTCCTAGGAATTTGGCAGAGTGAAGCTGGGAAGGGGTGCATGTGTAAGTAATATTGTATATTCACATTTCAGAGTTAAGGTTATGATTCTGTTCTAGAATTAAAGGCATTTCCAGAGTCAGAACACTGCCAAACATTTACAATGGACCTGAATTGCCTTGGGTGATTTCTGGGCTCTGATCTGTGATCTTCAAGTGGTTAGGCATTTGCTACACATCAGCATCGGAAGGTCATTCTCAAGGAATGAAGTTTGCTACTGGAGTATAAGCTTGTCATTTAATGCAACTTGAAAACAATGTTCTTTTGGAATGTGTTCAGACAGGAAGGACAAAGGGCAAGGAAAAATCTGGTTGCACTTGATGTGTCTCTTGCTGAACCATCTGGTGTTAGTGAGAGTGAACATCTGTGGTCACTGAAGGAGGACAGGTATGTAAATGCCTGACCAGTGAGAAGAGGAATGAATTCATAAAATGCTTTCCAGTTTTGTGCCCTCTCATTCTGCAGGTGCTGAGGCTGGCTGAAATAAATCCTCCTGGATATTTTATTGACCAGATGGTGGTATTGATGGCTATTACATGACCATGGGATCACAAGCTAACTCCGAATTAGGAAAGTCATTTGGGTGACTTTATTTCATGAATAGTGCCAACAAAATTCTTTTGCATTGTGCCATTAACATGGACTTATAGGAACATTAATATCAGACTCAAATTGACACTAAGTTAGTTAAAGAGGTATTAATGCAATGCCCAAAAGCTTGGTTAAAGAATTAAGTTTTAAGGAGCTTCTTGAAAAGAGGAGAGAAAATATTCAAGGGAATTCAGGAGCTGGGGAGAATGACACTGAAGGCCATTGCTGCTGTTGATGAGAAGATTAAAATTGGAAATGTGTACCAAACTTCAATTGGAGAAGTGAAGAGATTTTTTTTGGTTGTAACGCTGGAGGAGGTTAAAGATATAATGATCCCCATGACCAAGAAGGGATTTGAACATAAGTTGAGAGTTCTAAAACACAGATGTTGCTGATCTGAGTGCCAGCTTGCAGTGACAGGATTTGCTGTGAGTTATGGCTTGGGCAGCTGAATTTCAAACAAGCTCATGTTCAGTTTAGACTGAAGTGTGAGAAACCAGCCCAGAGTACTTTGGATTGAACAGATCCGAACCCCTCCAGAATGGTGTCTATTCAGGATTGAACACTTTCTAAAGAATGCTTCTTTAGTTTCCATCTCTACTACTTCATGTAGAAATGTATTCCACCCATTTCCAGTTCTTTTAGTGAAGAATATCTTGTGATTTCACTTTTGGGCAGATTTGCTAGTTTGAAACCTATTTCTTCTCTCACAGTTTAGCTTAAGGTAATTCTGTGTTTTTCTTCCCCCATGCCAATGTATTTATGAATTCCAAGGATCACCTCTTAGATGCCACCTTTCAAGAATGCAAATCAAAGTTTTTGCTTTCTTCCTTCACAACTAAGCCGCCTTCAGACAGAAATGAGCCATGTGGCTCACTGCACGCCAATGTGAGCAGTACCAGGAATCATGCCCAGTGCATATTCTGATGAGATCTCCAACAATTCAGTCACTTGTGTTCTCTAACATGTTCAACTGGTTTGGAAAAGTAGATATCTGATTCGATTTGTTGTATGCTGCTCTGTGGATAAGGAGAGTATAGTTCAGTATCAAACCCAGAAGTGCATGCAGCCTCTGAACACCAGAAGTATTTAATAGCAGTTAGGAGAACAGAGGATGTTGTGAACAGGCCCTGAATACCACAGAGTGAGTAGAAAAACAATGCACTTATGCCGCACTCATTGGAAATGTTAAGTAATGTAAATTTAAATAAATCAACGATAGAATGTGCTGCAGTCCATGAAGAATGGCAAAAAAGAGAGAAAAGTTTTTGGGTGGGGGTGGGGGTCCCATAATGCAATCCCTTGAGGCTTTGTGCAAGTCGACTATGTAGGTTTTCAGAGGCTCTGCTCACCTCACAAAATGGGCTTTGAGCTGGCCCTGCTACACCCACAGCATGAGGCCCATTGAAAGCAATCTGAATATTGACAGCTGAAGACTGGTTTGCTGAGCTGGTTGCCAGGCCTGGCAGAGCTTCCTATGGCTCTTTTGTACCTCAGTACAGGGAGGCCTGCTAGGCCCAGGAAAGTAATGCCAAATCACGTGCTTTTTGTTTCAAGCTCCGATTAACTTTTTTTTGCACTTGGTACCTTTTGTGGTTTTATTTTTACTTTAGCATCTCTCCTCCTCTTCTCATAGCAACTTTTTCACAGTGGCTTTTCAAGTGGAGAATGGGCAGATGTGGAGCAATGGCTTAGATGAATTTACAGTCAAATATTTCTGAGTGAGTAGTTGAATAACATATATTGTTTTCCTTAAAGAAAAAAACTCCTTTCCCATCCTGCCTTGAAATATCTGCTTTCCATAAAATTGCTCTGTCTATTTTCTGAGGAGAGGATGGCAGGAAGCAACCTTTTCCTGCCACAAGAAAATCATTGGCAGTGCACTTGCAATTTTCCTCTATTTTGTTGGCAACCAGTGAGGTTCCCTGCATCAATGTGCACTCTGGAAAATTACCATGTCTCTATCCTTAATTCTGTCTCCTGAGCTCATCTCTCTGTGATGATCCATAATTAATTAATCACAAGTACAGATAGGATCCCTATCATTGACTTGTGATTCTTTATCCCAATCTTCAATTCCTTTCACAACTTTGCAGTAGCTTCTCTGAAAGATGTGGTGAATTATGTGGCTTACTATACTGCTTCTGAGAGCTTAGTCTTTGATAGAGTATTATCCTCGGGCAGGTATAAGTGATCTCACTTTAAGCTTTATGTTGTTTGGTAATTATACTTTGAAACTTTAGAGAACTTTTCAAGAACTCAGATCATCTCAAAGCACTTCACAGCCAATGAAGTATTGCCACTGTTGCATTACAGGAACAGTGGCTCATATGCACACAACAAGATCCCATATCTAAAAACAATGTTCAGATCACTTGCCTAGCTATTCCTTGAAATAGTGCCTAATTGAGAAGGGTCCTTCGATTAAGTACCTCCTTTGACAATGCAGCCTTCCATCAGTACTGTTTCTCAGATTATAGCCTGGATTTTGGGTTAGGCATCTGCAGTGAGGCCTGAGTTCAGTTTTCTGAATCCAAGCCAAGAATGCTGCTATTGTTCCTGAGCTAACATGCAGAAATTAAACTTGAAGATAAATGTTGTTAAATCAATCAATCTTGATGCTTCTCCTCCACCCACAGTGGTCTGATCCCATAAGCCTCCCCTGCTCCCATATTTCATTTTGTTTCCAATCAATTTTGAAATGTTAAGATGCTCTTTACATTAAGCTCCAACCATCATTTTAAAATTTATCTTCAGACTCAAATTTGGTAAACTTTCCACTCTGTTTGTCAGTGCTTTTGTTTCAGTAGGATAGTTCAAATCTCTTGCCATTTTAATTATTACTTTGCTGGAGTGGCATAGAAAACTTAATCTGTGAGGAATGTCAGGTGGATTAATCACCTTGTGTTTCAGCTGCTTGTCTATGATTTAACCAAGTGAATCACCACTGGTCTCATTTAAACCTATTCAAATGTACACAAGTGGTTGAAGGCCCTCTGAGTTTCCCCAAAGTTGGACATTTGCAGCTGTCAAGATGAGCTGCTCAAGGCAGAAATGAGGATTTCTTGAAACGGTAGAAGCTGCAGAACTTTAAGTATTGCTGCATATGGGGACCATTTTTAATGTGAATATAGCCACCTGCACTTCATGTGGGTTTCTTCTTACAAGGCCACTGGAAGATTTACTGACACCTATGCCCCTTGAAGGTTTTGTGGTACACTGTCAATGGGAAGTAAAATTTTTACGAATGAAATTTATTTTTGAAAAAAAATTCTGGAACCGCTTCTGGATGGCATCTAAGGGACACAGCAGGAAGCATTCGGAAGCTTGTGTTGCACAATGGGTCAATCACATGCTTCAGTCTCATTCATAGATTATCATTGCTTTCACCTTCCACAGTGCAGTGTAGTCCGTACTCCTGTATGCTTGTCACTCACTCATTCTCCATTTCATTCCTGTCATTGTCAACATCCTCCACCACCCATTGCTATGATGGATCAACGTGCAAGTGGAGTGGAGGGGCATAGCTACCAGGTGTTTGGGCAACAGTGTCATTTACTCAGTGTTGGCGGTCAGTCATGGGTGCACTGATTGTAATACAGTGCCAAGAATGTAATGAATCACTAATTATTCTGGAAAACACTCAAAACAAGTCCTTCATATTTATTCCACTTTCTTCAACTGAAGCAGAACAAAAAAGACTGGAGTTGGAACAAAAGAAGTTGCAGGTAGAGGCTGAGGCAGAGCAAAGGAAGATAAATGCCCAGATAGAACTGAAGAGGATGGAGGATGAAGACAAGGAGAGACAGAGGCCGCATAAGTTAGCAATGAAGCTGCAGGAGCTGTGTTATTACAGAAGGGTGACTGTGATGGTGTTGACCACCCTGTAGCTTACTTTTCAAAGAAAATTAAGTATCAAAAGAACTATTCCACCATAGAGAGAGAATTACTGTCACTTGTTTTAGCTTTGCAGCATTTTGATATCTGTTTGCACCACTCAGAAACCGCTTACTGTGTATACAGATCGTAACCCAGTGGTATTTCTGAGCAGAGTGGAAAAACTAGAACAGAAGGCTATTAAACTGGAGTTTGATTTTACAAGAGTATGATCTTGGGCCAGGTTGCTATTTGGTGAATGTCCCTTTTAAGACACCTGGATAGTAGAGTAGTAGTGTGTGTGTGGTATCGTTTAAGACAGCAAGATTACAACGTGCTGGCTGTTTTTGCTCAGTGAGTTGAAGAGAGACACTGACTGCTGGTCTCCGTAACAGTGATGGAGAACAACGGTTGTGTCTGTCACGACAATCCGTGTATGGATTTTTGGAGCAAACAAGTTGAGTCCACTTTGTCGTTAACCTGTAGTTGGAAACAGGTATTTGTGTGGGCGGCCAAGTATTGAATGCCTTCGGGGTGGCAGATAGTTCAGAACAAAGCAATGGAGATTATCAGTGATTGAGGTGTCGTATGGGTTCCATCATGGAACATGTGGATTTCATAATTTCTCTCTGCATTCTCTCTACATTTTCTCTCCAGTCAGTGGGGGTTTTGCAAAAGCCTTTGCTCATGTTTCACCTTATGACTTGCTGAACTGAACTTTGAGAACTATTCCTAGACTTGGAGTTTGGCAATTTGCCCCATACACACTTCAAGTTTAGTTTTGGGGTTAATGTTTAATATCTAACATTTTTACTTAATATTAAAGTAGTTATTAATAAAATAGTTTTTAACACTTATACATGACTCAGTGTGTTTCTATTGTTGCTGGTATGTAACACTGAATGTGTTAATATGGTGCTTTTTCCTTTTTGAAATGAACGTGTTATTCACGTAGTCTCATTATTTACAGATTTAACTGTTCTGCAGATTTTCTGAATCTCTTTGATTGCCTCAAAGGAATTTGTCATTAGCATGCTATCACTTCTTGACTTAGGAAGGTGTCAGGTGTCATTTCTTCAACAGATTCCACTGGATCAATTTCTGGAATACACTGATAATTGCATAATTTTTCCGTATTCTCTTGACTGTCTCTCACAGGAATTAAGTGATTTATGTGTACATTTCTAAATCTGTTTTCTACCTTCACAAGATATCTCTTTGTGCCACGTACTTTAGGTATCACTCCACTGTCCCATTTCTGAAAGTCAGATTTGCTAGTAGGTGTTAACACACAAGTTGTTTAAAATATGTCACTCCATGACTTGAGATGGAAACAAAAATATAATTCATATTTTATGAATATGACAAAAATATAAGGGCAAGCATTTAAGGTGAGAGGGGGTACGTTTTCCGCTCAGATTAGTGGATGCCTGGAATAAGTTGCCTGATAGTGTAGTGGAAGCAAATTCATTGGGGGCTTTTAAGAGGGACTTGGATAGGCACATGAATGAGGAAAATAGAGGGATATGGGCATTCGGCTATGTCGGCACAACGTTGTGGGCCGAAGGGCCTGTTCTGTTCTGCACTCTTCTATATTCTATGTGTAATTCAACTGATCCTCTTCTGCTCTTACCTCAAGATTTACTTAAACTAAATTTAGTGGAATTCTGAGCCTTTTGTACATTAGTAATTTAGCAAACTATAACCCATCGTGGAATGTGGCAGTGTTCAGTAGTTAAGCAAGCAAGTTTGTTAATTGATGTCTCATTATTAAAGGAGCACACTTGTAAAACCCGTTTCTTCAGTGCTTCTTCAATAATCCTCACTCGTCATCCTCCTGAACCATTTGATGTATGGTGAATTAAGCATGTGCTTTTTAAGATTTTGTTTCAATAATTACTCAAGTAGAAATGAATGAAACTGAGGATCATTATCAGAGACGACTACTTCTGGGAACCATAGCATGAGAAAATGGGTTTCAATTCTTTGATAGTCCACTCTATTATAGTACTGGACCCAACATTTTACTCGATCCATTTTGAGTGAGTATTTGAGGCCTTAGAAGTTACCATTCCCCTTTTCACAATCATTGTAAGTTCTTTGGAAAGGTTTCATTGTCCGTTTTCAGTCTGTAAAGGTGCTTTTGCTGGCTTGGCTCTGTAGTGTTTAATGTTTTCAGGCTTTCTTGCCTTCACTATTGCTTTCACTTTTTCATTGTCTACTCTGTATTGCTCTCACTGGTGTTGTGCACCATGTGGGCTTGCTCTCTGTTGCTTTCTATTGTGAAATTGTCTTTTCTGTTAAGGTATCACATGACTGGAGTTGCCTAGTTAACTATCCAAGCTTTAGATAAACACTGAGTATATGTGCCCTTTCTTCTGACAGTTAAAACATTTTAACAGAATCAGATTTGTCATCACTGACTTGTGTGGCATGAAATTTGTTATTTTGCAGCAGCAGTGTAGTACAAAGACATAAAATTGCCATAAATTACCAAAATGAGTAAATAAATAGTGCAACAAAAAAGGAATAATATAGTGTTCATGGACCATTCAGAAATCTGATGGCAGAGGAGAAGGAGCTATTCCTGAATCGTTGAGTGTCGGTCTTCAGGCTCCTGTCCCACCTCCCAGATGACAGTAATGAGAAGAGGACATGTCCCAGATGGTGAAGGTCCTCAGTGATGGATACTACCTTCTTGAGGCACTGCCATTTGAAGATGTTCTTGATGGAGGTTTGCTCTTTTGAATTGACACACGTGATGGTTCACTTCCATTACATTAATAATAACAATTTACACTTCTGTCACCCACATCCTTCAGATTGTGCTGTGGATCTCTGGCCTTTGCTAATGTCCATGACTGTAAACTGCCCTTATTTGTGTAATGGATTAGATAAATTTCTGTAGCTTTCCTCAATGTAATTTCTTCCTCAATCTACAGTTTTACAGACAAGATCAAAAATGAAATTCCATGTATTTTGAGCCACTTTGACCTAACTCTCTCTTATTGATTAAACTGCAAACATATCACACAAGATGTAGCCTAAGAAGTTACAAAATTGCATTGCTGAGACAGGTCTTCAATGAAGCAATGTACTCAGTCTAATTTACCTTATTTCTAATCCTAGTTTCAAATTTGTTGCTCTCCACAAAATTTGAGGGTTTACCATTGAAACTGAATTAATTTGCTAAAATATTTTTTCTCTTTTGTGGCATTAGAAAAGTTGTTAATCTAGTGTATGTTTCTGAACAATTACAATTAGCTGAATAGCTTTCTGCTCCTGCATATGCAGTTGCATTTTCATTGTCACCATCAATTTCTACCTTGATACTTTCTCTCACCCAAAATGTATGGAATCTTTTTTTATGTGCAAGGTTCACACCCATGTAACCAGCTTGAGTCTGAGCAGCCGTCTTATTCACCTGAAGGAGTTCGCATCAACATTGATAGCATCACACAAGAGTGCACATGGTTTCCCACAGCTTTGTTTAGCCTGTCTGCATCAATGGTGCTGAGGTTGAGTATGTACCACCAGGCTTAAGGACAGAATCTGTCCCACTGTTATAAGACTATTGAACAGTTTCCTAGTATGATGAGATGGACTTTTGCTCTCACAATCTACCTCGCTGTGACCTAGTACCTTATTGTCTACCTGCACTGCACTTTCTCTGTAACAGTATCATTTTATTCTGCATTCTGTTATTGTCTTACCTTGTCTTACCTCAATGCACTATGTAATGAATTGATCTGTATGAACAATATGCAAGACGAGTTTTTAAACTGTACCTCGATACATGTGACAATAATATTCCAATTCCTAATGATCACATTATTAGAACTATTAACTTAAATGAAAAATACCTTTCCAAATATGATCCTGCTCTAATGGACCTGTCAAGAACTCTCTTATTCTGGTGTGCACACACCTGAGGTCACTCTGCTGATCAAACTCTATCTACATTAGCCTTGCTCTTCTCTGCAAACGTTGTGCCAGTTCTTGGCTCTCAGGACTACTTCTCATGCACATGTATGTTCCCTGCCCACATTTGTCAGTACACACTCAAGGTTGGCTGCCACTATGCTCAACAAAACTGTCAGTGCCTTGTATTGCCATTGTGGTCACCAGTGTTATCAGGTCATAGGTAATGCTGCTTGTTTTACACATAGTGAGGTTCATACATGTTAGATTCGTTCTTTACATTTTTATTACCAGTTTGTAACTTGTGTGTGGGTTCCCATCCTATATGCTTTGAGTGCCTGAAATAAAATGTGTGCACCTTATTCCACTCTACAATTGCACTGCATAGATGGCCTTGCATCATACATGAGCATCACATATTTACATATGGATATTTCCTAATGGCTTTACTGTCGTGTGCTTAGTATTGGTATTGGTTTATTATTGTCACTTGTACTGAGGTACAGTGAAAAACTTGTCTTGCATACCGATCGTACA
>JARFYF010000112.1:73804462-73816837 GCA_030265395.1 Rhina ancylostomus | reverse complement strand
CTGACCTGCTTTTGTGTGCTCAGAGCCAAAGTACTTCTGAAATCTGTGGCTGAATTTTAATATATTGGATCATGTTGGGATTTGAGGAGGGAAGTAAAGAGGTGGGATAAATATGCTGAAATTGACAGCACATTGGGAAATTGGCTCCAAACTGCTGATCTACTCTGCGTGTAAGCAATCCTTTTAGGGAGAGGCAAGTTGTCAGTTTCAATATATTGCTCTCTCAATTACAGAAATGACAAAATCCTTTTAAAGTTTTACAGTGGGTCCAAAGGGTTTCCTAGGCTTTCTGGAACTTGCTAGTGAAGTCAAGATGAACACCACAGCAATGTAGGGAATTGAAGGCTTGAGGGAAATATGCCAATATTTAGTGAAAATACACATCTACTCTCTTGAACACCTACATAAAAGGTGTTATTCAAGCTGGTAACTTTAGAGTTTGAGCTCAAAGTTGAGTGGGAGCAGTATCAGTCCAATAGTCTCAGCAGCACCAGGGAAGAGGAGAATGGTGATGCTGCATCTTGCCCAAGTTCATACCTCCGCCTGAGGATAAGCTTGCTCACCATGTCACAACTCCAATGTCTCATGAAGCATTGGGCCTAAGATCAGGTGATACCAGATATTTGAGCAAGACTTGCTATTAAATGAACCATCTTTTACTGGGGCCATTTTTTACAGACCTACAGTTGGAAAGACAGGTGACATAATTTTTAAGGGCAACAGTCATTCACACAATGTGATGGCTGTAGTCAGCATGAACAGCTATTTGGGTTTACGGTGCTGACTGGTTTCTCATGGATACAAAACAATGCCTGCTGCCTTCATGTGGCAATGAAACCTCCAATCGTGAAGGAGAGTTCATCAACCATGAGGCTCCCCACCTTATCAACATGCATCCTGTGGGCAATCACAAAATTGTCTTAATGCAAAGTGACTGCACTTTCCCTAGTCCAACTGCATGATGTATTTGTCCAAAAGCAGTCTCCATGTGCATAAAACTGATTCCTCCAATTTCTCTCCAACCGCAAAGGGTGCACTTGGCATGCCAAAGAGGATTGGAGTTAACCCTATTGTGCCAACTCCAGAATTCATGGAATTTCATCTTAATTTGTTAAGGTTGCTGACATTGCTAATTGCCCTTGAATTGAATCACTAGCTAGGCCATTTAAGTGTCAACCGTATTGATGGGTCAGGAGTCACACACAGACCAGAACAAATAAGGATGGTTGATTTCCTCTGCTGAAGGACTTTAGTGAACCAGAGGTTTTTATAACAATTCAGTAGTATTCTGGTTGTCATTACTCATGACTTTTTTAAAACTCCAGATTACTAACTGAATTTAAATTCTACAGCTGAGCTTTACCTTCAGTACAACATCCTTTGCAGAAGTTAATTGCAAGATGGTTGGAACTGAACTGAATGGGAACTATCAGAATTTAAATTTTACAGCTGCCACAATGGTATTTGAACTTGGATCTCTGTGTGCCCAAATCTTTGGGTTACCATTCCAATAATTTAACTGCTGTACTATAGGCTGTACCCTATTAAATACTTGTTGAAATAAACTCGTGCATCTAATTAGGTGGAAAATTTAGAACATTGTTGTATCAATGGCTGTGTTAAAATGAAATACTAATTTTGGGTTTCCCATGCATGGTTGGACTCTCCTGTTCCTAGTGGGCTGAACTTAAAATTCAGTCCAAGTTCACTGTTATAAACAAACCTAACAGCCATTTTTTCCACACAGGAAGGTCCCAAGATGTCTCTTGTGATCAATTATTCTCCTTTACTTACAGTCTAGGCAAAAAGATGAAGTTTGAACCATTGGGAGAGGTACTGTTTTGTTTCTCTTGATTGTAAAACAATATCTGAGTAAGGGTCAGTATATTGGAAAGGAGAAAATGCTTAAAAAAAAGTTATTCTCAACTCTAGTTGTTCCGTAGGCACAATGCACACTTGCAATCTAACTCCATTGCTAAAACTGATTTATCATATAAGCATTTCAAAAAGCTTACTAAACATTCTTAAGTGATAATGATGAATTGCAAAGGGTCTCTGCTTTTTCTTTCCTGAACTTTAATTCCCAGTGTAATTACCAACTCCCTTCTTCCCAGTTCTGCAGAGGAATTTCTAAAATTTCACCTTCGAAGAGTGGGCTCACAGCTGGCTCTGTGAGGCAGCAAATCCCGTAAATTCAAACCATTCTTCAGTGAACACGTTTTACGAGCAAAGGTCATTTTAAAAAAAACTTCAAATGTGAGAGGGGGAAGGGAAAGTTGGGGGGGGGGGGGGTAAGACAAACAACAAACGGCAGGTGCAATAAGAACAAGCTGATTTTGAAGGCCTAAAATGTCTAAGGGAATTAGGCAAACAATATGTATTATTCGTCTTTCCCTAAATCACGCTTGAAAGAAGAGTGCTCAACTGCCATGGAGTTACTGCAAGCCACACACATGCACAAGACCTGTCCCAGTAAAATTTATGTTGATTTTGTACAAAGGCAGCAAGTTTCTGAAGTGATGTGCTGTTTGCAAGACCCAGTCTATGAATGCATCCACAAGCTTCAAATTGTTTTCAATAACTTGTTCTGAGTCCTAATTTCACCTTGCTGTTAGGAATGCAGAATTAAGCTCACTGCCTTATCTCAAAAGATTCTCAAACCTTTTGAACAAATTGAAAGGAGAAGGTTACCTGAGGGGCTGATGTTCAAACCCAGCTGTGTTAGTGGAATACAAGATATTTAGAAGGAAGGAGGAACTAAATCAGAATAATCTTGTCTGATATGTCAATGCAGTGGGAAATGAGTGCATGAGTTTGTTTGTAACGAGCTGGTTTAGGACAGGTGCCAGGAATTATTTCTTTCCATGGTGGGTAATGAACAGCTGGAAACTGTTGTGGTTGATGCCAGGGATTTAATTTCTTTTAAAAAAAGAAAACTAGATACTGTAATACATAGATGGAAAGATGAGATCAAATGTACCGAGGCATCTCTTTCATCCCAGCCTACCTTGTGGATGAAAGTCTCCTATAGCTGTAGGGCTTCCGCATGAAGCAGGATTGGGCTGGCTGGTTCTTGAACTGGAATATGGCTGCACAGTGTGATCAAAAACCAAAAAAAACTGCAGATGCTGAAAGCCTGAAATAAAACAGAAATGCTGGAAATACTCAGTAGGTCACGCAATACCTGTGTTGATGATCCCTCATTTTTCCTAATCAGCCCTTCTCAAATAGTTAATCCACAGAGATGTGGTCCAGTTAGTTTAGCTGTAATTCCATTTCTCTGGTCTTTTTATATCTCGAGTTAAAAACAAAACCTTCTTCTCTCTAAACCAAAATAAGAACTTTTAGGCTTTGAATTATTTTGGTGGCTCTGTTGTGATCCCTCTCTAGGGCTTTGATATTACCTGGCATGAGGGAACTCAATCTGGATATGCAGGTGATGCAGCTTTGAATTATGGAAAATTGCGATACAGGTTTCTCAGAACACAAGCCTCCCCATCCTTGGCATGGGGGTTATTTATATTCATTTATGTATAAAGGGATGCTTTCCCAATCCAGCAATGGCTCCATTTTGAATTCCTAACCCTTGTTTTCAAATTCCTCTGCGATCTCTCTCACTTTGTAATGTCTTCTAGCCCCATGTCCCACCAGGATATCTGCACTCCTCTCATTCTTGAACATTGCTGGATCTAATTGCTCGGTCGTTTGCTGCTGTGGCTGCAACTGCAGGGGCCCCAAGCTCTGGAATTCTTCCCCCTCCCCCAATTTCTGCCTCTTTCTGCCTGTAAGGCACCACACAAAATCTACATCTTTGTCCAAGTTCTTTGCCATCGGTCTAATATCCCAATGTGCTTGCCAACATCAAAACGTTTTATTTAATGCACCTTGAGTTGTTTGTGCTTTGTAAATGATCTACATAAAAAGATGCTGAGGTGATGAATCAGCAGCCCGATTTGCATCTCATCCCCACTTTTCTGAATGATAGTTGGGCTGCAGATTTGCTATAACATTTTGCATTACAGCCCAAGACCAATTGCAATCCGGTGTTCCAGATGAATTTTATATTTATTCTGTGTTGTGCTATCTAAATACTTTGATACTCAGCAACAGTCTTTCAACACATCTTGTATACTTCAGAGTCTTGTGCTATGAGGCTTGAGCCATTTCGATACTTGACAGACTTTAATTTTCTAGGCAGTTTGTTTTTGGAATTTTCTCTGATTTGGACGTTATTTTATAAATGTTCTTCAAATTTAGTGGAGGTATTTGTATACCATTGGAGAGTCCTGGTGCAGGGTCTCGACCCCAAATGTTGACACATCCCTTTTGGCTCAACAGATGCTGCTTGACCTACCAAGTTCTTCCAGCAGTTTATTTTCTGCTTCTGTGCTTGTATACCATTGCTTACCAGCCCAAAAACTGAAGGCTAATGAGTAAAAGGAGAGTTTGCAGAAACAAGGAGAAAACGGACCAAATCTCAGCACAAAGACAAAATCAGCTCCCCCTGCCCCCAAATATTTAAAATAAAGCAGGTTGTCCTCTGCCAGACTGAATTTGTGGCATCCGTTAAAGCTCATACATATTCATTGACTCATTAATATTCATGTATTGTGTGTCTCATTAATATTTATGTCGGTACTAAGCAGTGCTGCTTTTTGCCTTTTCCACTACACGAAGCATGTGACAACTGTTCTGTGTTGCTGATGAAGCTGGGAGGCATAGAACAGAGCAGCAGTTTCAAAGAGTGGGATCTAGCAAAGGAGATTTGAGAGTGGGGGTAGGAGAGTAGTGGGCTATTAAAGGAGTTTTGTCTTTGTGAAAGCACATCTGCCAATTCTCTTCCTATTTGATGAATATGACATTGAAATACACATCATGAAATATGTCATTATCTGTGGCGAAGGAAGCATGTGGCTAGAGGTTTGCCTAATAATATATTTTCATATAATTCCTGTGCCTGTGAAATTTGAAAGCTGCAGATGAAGTGGTAATCCAGTGCTCTTCATCACTGTTGAGTGAGTCGTACTGGAAACAGATGAGGATGGAATCAGTATAGACTATTGAATAACCTCCCAAAGTTCACTATCTGCATTCATGTGAAGTGAAGCCACTTGGTTGAAGTAGCAAGGTGAAAGCTATCTGTGTAACTTTGTACCTCTCAAACCACCCACCACCACCTTGTCATCCACCATCTGCTCCAACTGTGGAAAAGTCTGTGGTTCTCTCATTAGCTACCTCAGAATCCACAAACTAGAGTGGAAATAAGTTTTCTCCGATCCCAAGGGACTGCGTAAGAGAAGAATTCTAGATTTGTAGGTGTGGTTATCCCCAAGATAGGAAGGGGAAAGGTTAATTTTTTTTAAAGAAAGGAACATATGTGTTGTTGAGGGTGAAGTTGGAAGCCAAAAGGGGAGTGTTGGGGTGAGTGACGCATGGATCGAAGGTGGTTTGATGCAAGCGTCATGCACTTATGGGAAAACTGGTGTGTTCTTTTCCAACTGCAGATTTTTTTTTTACCCTTGGCTTACTGCACCAGAGCAAAATATTATCTTGGCATGCATTATGTGGATTCTTTCTTTGAGTTATAGATTTTTGTATTTTTAAAAATATGTAATATCAAACATACTTCAGGTATGATGGCATTCCTACTGAATATAAATGTGTGGGTCAGAAAGCCTCTTTCTTTGCTGCACATTTTAAAATTCAGTAGTACTAGGGAAATTTAATTTCCATCCCTCCTCCCTGCTCCCCCAATCGCAACATTAAGAATGTTTCTTGTGATCAAAGGTCATTGCTTCCCTTACTCCTCCATGAATGCCAATTCCAACTGTCATTCAAGCGCTGTGCAAACAGTTTCCTGATGTTATTTCTTTGTTCTGGTTTAGCTTGTATTAATAGACATTTGCGTTACCCTTTTCAGTTTGTTCCATCATACATTAACTCTCTGTCCCCTTTCATGATTGATCTATTGAAGTTTCCACAGACTTTCATATAATCCTGTCATCTGAAGACTGGTGTCCATCATATGGAACTTTTTATATTTAAATTATTTTCTTCTATTGCAGTCATTAGAACTGTTTGCAATGTTTAAGGTCTGATTTGATTAGACAACTGCACTCCCAATTAAGTACCACTAGTGAGACAATAAATGCCGCCTTCTTCTGGTTGGAGTCGTTGTACTATTCTGCTTGTAAGCAAGTCAACTACTTAGTTTTAAAGTACATAAATGTTTCTATGGATATACCCTTGCTTGACATCAGAAGGTTTGTGGAACTTGAAATTGCAGCAGTTATTACTTAGCATTACTGTTGTTTGGTACATTTGCTCAATGAATTGATATTCAAATGGGAAGCTTTCTATAATATAAATAAGATATAATGTACAATATGTTGCTCTGCATGCATGTAACTTGTGTTTCAACACAGAGGATACACTGTATGAGAAGAGAAGGTAAGGTGCCATCAACTTGGATAAATGTAAGCACCTGTTCATCTTAATTACATTTTAATTCCCACTGCAACGCAATCACAAAATATTCCATGTGTAACTGATTTAAAAGTAGTTAAAGGTTGACAGCTTAACTCTCGTTTAAGTATCTGTTTGGAACAGGACTGCAGGTAGAGCCAAATGACTTTTGGAACATACTTATTTCTATACTGCTAAGAAAGAGTTCGGTAGACTGGATAAGTATTCTTTTCTGTTCCACAACTCCACAGATTTAAATCTCTCTGATCATGTTTCCATCCTTGTCACAGCACCCAGGTAATATCTTTTTGTGTACCGTTTGACCTTGGATGGTGAACCACACCATCTTCCGACCTCTTTTTTTCCTTCTACAAGTAGAACAACTTCTTTTCTGTTTCCAATTTGCACATGTCCAGTTACTGAGAAATTTAATGAGCATACGTCCTTAATTTTGATACTGATTTTCTCCAATGTTTGCTGTCCATGAGGACCAGCATTGGCTAAAACTACCTGTGTAGCTAGATTAAAAGCCCTTTCCCCTGTAGTCAGAATTAAAATGATGCACCCAATGTAATCTGTTGCTGAAATTCCTCTTTTCCTCCCAAGGCACATACACTGTGTTATTAATGCTACAGGGCACAAGCACATGCCTACAGAGAGGAATGGATATAAATAGATTTTGATATAATTGATGTGACATTAAATTCCTGTTGAGCCTCCTGGGGCATTGCTCTCTCTCCTCAACTTGTTTTCCTCCTTTCTTTCTCTTTTTACAACATTGTTAACCCTTTGCAGTTGAAGGTCTTTCATCCTCTTTCTCTTCCTTCTTTCTCCCTTGTATTCCCCTTTTTATGCGCTCCTTGCATTCAATCAAAATTTCTGATAGAGGGTAATCCTTGAGTTTATTTTAAAAAGCACAGGAAAGTTGGGTGGCTTAAGATTATATCAAAGGAAGTGTCAGTAAAAATTCTCAGTGTGCCACCTGCATAAATAGTTAATTTTACTTAATTCCAGCTTCATTGTACTCCACGGTACTTTCATATTTCTAATAGTAAACCCAATATGCGATCAGACCTGCTACTTGATACAATGAATTCTCAGCCATCAGCTTGATTCCCTGTTATGTGTCTCCAGAACCCCGATTAATTTTATGTCATAGTCTTATGAGAAACCCATTCCAAGACTCAATTCTTCTTGCAAAATACTCTGAAGCATTACCATTGATTTATGATTGAGGATGAAAAGTTCAGATGAAATGTTTACTGTCTCTCTCCATACTGGTGCTACCTGACCTACTGAGTATTCCCAACATTTTGTTTTTATTTCATATGTCTGACATCGGCAGAATTTTTACTTTGAAAGAAATTTAGTTCATTTCTTGACTTTTGTGTAGATGATCAACAACAACCCACAAAATTGACTACTGGGGATAATCCATTTCCTGAAGAAACGATCATTTCCTTTAAAGTAGTGTCTCCAGTGGGAGAACCATGTCGCTTCTGGTCATTTGGATGGAGAGGCTATAGTTCCATGAGCATGCATGACGCATGTCTAGATTAGAAAACTTCAGGAGCCAATTGCATACTGCCATTCACTTGCTATTATGAATGACTCGCCTTGTTCTGTTAGCATTGTAAAGCTCCTTTCTCCAGAATTTTGTGAAAAGCTCTGGATTTGTCTATCCTCACCTTTTAACATCTGAGAGAGAATGGTGGTGAACAGGAATGTAAACACGGGAGGGTGGCGACAGGAAGCTGATTATGGACCCGTTAAGGAATATTTACACAGAAACATGCTTGTATATGTATAAGGAGAAACCTGTTGATTCCTGCATAAATTGGCAGAGCTATGAGTGGAGTGTGGCTTACACTGAAGGCTGTGAGCCGTGTTGAAGTTGGATGTTGGTAAAGGGATCGGGTCATTGTGCAACCCAAGACTAATTGGTTCAATATTAAAATGTTGATGTTTCCGCTGTATTCTATGTTGTCTGTGTTTTGACTATATCTCCTTGTTGACGGTATGCTATTTTTTTGCCCTTGGGGAGGAATCTTGGATATGTGCATTCAGTTTTAAAGCAGCAGTCACATTATCAACACTTTGTGAATACTCTTAGTGAGGGTTTCTTTTTGGAAGTGTAAATCTTTCCACTGGAGAGGCTCAGTGTTCGTATTGGGTAGTTCCAAGTCTTACAAAACATGGGTTAAATGCAGATGAAAGCCCTCTGCTCAGCCTCAGTCCAGCTTCAGAGAATGAATGCACTCTTGTATATCTTGGTTGATATTTTTTCAATACCTCCCCATTGCTGTCTATTGTCCTCCAATACCTGGAGTTTAACATTTTCATGTTTAAATCAGTTTGTGATTTTTACTTCTACCTATCCTTGAACTCCTGCCTTCAAACTAACCCCTCCTTACCAAACCCTTCCAATGCTCTGACTCTGGCATGACTGGTATGACCTTCAGTGTCAGGCCTCAGTCCTTCTCTAATTTCTTCTGTGACCCCATCTTTTCCTTTTCATGACCTTCTGTGTCTCGCTTGCCACTTTTGACCATCACATCTTCTAAAGGTCCAGATTTCTGGTACTCGCCCTTGTTTCATCACGGAAGTGGACAGAGCCGCAGAGTACAATGGCATTGGCTAAATTGTCAATCTTGGGGTTCTCTCCCAAAAAAAATTCAGTATTTATAAAGTAAAGAATTTGTGTAAAATAAGTCTTCAGGAGTTCTTTTAAAAATTAAAAAAAATGATTTTAATATTTTAGTGTTATTTTTCTAATGTTTACTTTTATTTACTTAAAGTTATTATATCACCAAGAGTTCAGAATGCCTATCTGAGTATAATACAGCTCGACCATGCGTGAATTCAGCATCCATTTCTAGTCTTTGAGACAAGTTTACCTTGAAGCACTACAGGATAAAAAGGAAAAGAACCACAAGACTGATCACATTCTTTGAAATCACAGTCATGAGGAAAGATGCAAGAACCATGCTTGTGCAGTTTACAGAGCTATGCAAGATTGTACAAAAGCAGAGATTCTGGAAATTTAATGTAACCTGTGTGAATAGACCCTGGGATCCTGTGATTAAACTCATAAGTGACTGGTAAAGAAGATTTTATTTTAAACAAAGGATAATAAGCATGAACAGTGAGTAGAATGATTTTTAAAATTACTTAATCAGCTGTTCGCTGCGAAGATGATGTCAAGGCCAATCCTGGAGGGATGAGCTGAAGTTGTCCGAGTATCTAGTGATGTAACTGCCAAATACATTTACAATTCCTGTAGTTTGCCACAACTTTGTATAGTAAAATAACAGAATAGTCCCCACTTGTTCTGTTTTGTGGAGGGAGATAATGAAGAGGTGAGAGTGCTGTAGCACTGTGAGGAGCTACAGACCATACACAATCTGCCCAGGCTTTTTATTTGTCAAGGTCTGAAAAGGCTGCAATTTTCCCCTGACACCACGACTGAGAGATGCCAGCTGTTGAAAGCTGGCTTGCAGCATCTTTCCATGAGGGCACTGCTTTGTCAGTAACTGTGAAGGTGACACCAGAGTTAACTTTACAGTTTCTGGTGACATGTCAGTCAGAGAGGGTGGTTCATTGTTGCAGTACGTTTGTCACAGCTGCTCCATTTAGGCATGGTTCTGGTTTCATGGACATGGAGAGGGAAAGAGAAAATGAAGTGGAGACCTGGGTTAAGACAGTAATTTTCTTTGTCTTTGCCTAAGTGGGGTTATCAGATGGAAGAAAGATTCCACTGGAAGTACCAGCCTGTCTATGACATGCTGTTTTCTATGCGTGTTCACCACAAGGAACACAAGTACCAGTGGGTGTTTATTGGAGCACTTTTAAAGTAGAAAATCAGTGTGTGGTTTCCTAGTTGATGGTGGTGGATTAATCCTGTGAAAGAATCTCTCAGCTGCATCTTTAACTTTAACCATTATATGTAGGATTTTTTTATTTGCTTTCTAGTACTGTTGCTGCTTTCTAGATTACTCCTGAAGCAAATGCAATTCATCTTGTCAGATGATTTGGGCTTACAGATATCCTTTTGCCTCTTTAAAAACCAAAATGCTATTGAGGAAACAGTTGTATGAATACTTCGTGTGAGGAATTGTTGGATGTGCGTTTAAACTCGCTGCTCAACTCCCAGGTCTCATCCATCTGCACAGGAAACTCATTTTGAGACCAAAGGTACAAAGAGAAATGGGAAAGCAGGGAAGTTGGGAGTTTTTATTTAACTGTAGAACACTTTGGGATGTCATGAGTTCATGAATGGTAGCATGTACAGATAGTTTGGCTATAATGTGATGGTTATGTTACTAAGAAACTTTATTTTATAGAAAGTTCCGTTATAGCAGAGCAGGCTGTAGTTGCCTTCAAAGCACAAATTTAAACAAGTTGTCCCAATTGTGATTGCACTGTAACCACTAATCCATCATTATGGAAACATGCGTTATAGCAGAATTACCTGTAAATGCAAATTTATTCTTCGGGACCAGCAATTAGTTTCACTGGAGGATGACATATTCTTCCTTGTGATTTGCTTTCATCCTAGTCCATGGTTGAAGCCAATCTCGTATTTGTACCCCACCTCATCACAACTCCAATATATGAATCAGATTAAGGCTGATTCAAACCAGCATCTATTGTAGGATTTGATAATGGGAGCAGCCTGAAAGTCTAATAGATGCAAGGTGGACTCCTAAATTTCAAAAGTTACCATCCTGCTTTTGGATATCCTTTTGCTTTTGTTTTTTCGAGGAGTAGCCTCTGTCTACTTATAACGTAGATAAAACATGAAACTGCATGCATCCCATCTTCGCATCTACCCCTTGTATCTCCTCTCAAGACTGTTCATTTTTATCATGTTTATTTCTATATGTCTCTGTATAATTTTAGTGGTAGTGCCATCAGGTTTGGTACAGTGTGATGGCTGTTGCCTGTCTGTGCTAAGAAAATATACAAGTCCTTGTACCAGGCCATACAAATTCTTAATGCAACACTATCTGGAAGTGGAAACCTACAGCCATCTCAAGCAATAGTTTTCCAGCATCAAACAACGAAGCACTGATGGACTTTGGGCTTTGTGCTGTTACAGCAATTAAACGATGTGGCTCTGAAGGCAAATACTTCAGCTGCAAACCAATATGTTACTAGGTATAATGTTGATACCTTTACAAAGCAACATATCACCTGATTTCTGGTGAGGAACGTTACAAGAAACCTGGTAAACTATATATTGTACCATACAATAGAGCATTAGACAAAGGCAGTTTTGTATAAGGAGATCTCGGCATTTGATAAGACCTCTTTGGTCATGTTTGGGCTCTGCAAAGGCTGATAGGGTTACCACAGTATTCTCAGAATTGAGTTACAAGTTTACCAGATGGTTTGTTTAACCTCATACTTACCAGCAGACGAAGAAAAACATGCACATCTGACCCTTTAAAGTGTTTAATTGTGATCTGGGGGACATTTTAAAAAATATTGCTCATTTAACTAAAAAAAATTCACAGGCTGCTCTCAGTAAATGATAATTGGAGCTTGTGTGGGGAAGTAAAATGAAATACTGAGTTTAAACTGTTCGCTTTTGCTGGCCATCTGTCCTTATAAATCCTTAATCCAAGGAACATCAGAACATTACTCTACATGACTGGCACAATGCTTAGTAGGGATATAAAATAATTGGAATGTAATCCAACCAGCTACTGCTCCATTCCTTTGTGAATGTAATGGGATGATTCAACTTGTGTTGTGTCCACACTGAAATAATTCACAATTTGTTTATTTCAACGGCTCTACCTTTTTAGATCAGTTTCTTTTCCCTCTGAGCATTCTGTACTCTTTAGTCCTTTGTTCAAAATCCATATCTGAAATTGGATGTTGTCAGTGCTGAGGGACTTTATA
>JARFYF010000112.1:73719206-73729951 GCA_030265395.1 Rhina ancylostomus | reverse complement strand
CACATGGATTCCATGCTGGACTGATTAGATAACAATACACACCTGAACCCCATCAGGGGCCTAGCATAAGAACCTGTTTCTTTGGCACTAGTTGCCAGAGTATAGGTCTACCTTTTGGTTCCAGTTGTTTAGAGTGGTGTACTCTAGAGCAGTCCTGTGTTCTCTATTCCTTTGTGAAGATCCAGTTTGCGTTGGGATTCCCCTTATCTCTGAGGCAAGATTCCTTCCAGTTACTGCTTGTGTTTGTCCTGAGCAAGTATCCTGACTCCAATCTTGTATCAGTGTGCTGCAGTTGGGTTCTCTGTGAGTTTGCTCTGGATCAACATTGTGACACACTCAATGGGACAAATGGCCTAATTCTGCTCCTATGTCTTATGGTCTTATGGATTTAGAGACCCTGCTGCTGCCCTGTGCTACATTAAACCTAAGGGCTGTCTGATGATTCAGTATCGATTATATTTTACTTCATGATTTGCTCTATCTCTGTCTTAGCATGGGATTGAATGACAGAATCACAAATGCTAAAAATATTTGATTCTCAGTACTAATATTACTCACCTTGAGTAGCAAAATCACCAATATTAGTGCCTGAGATTGTCAGCGGGACCATACAAGTAACAATTTGTCACCACTGTAAATAACAGAATACCTGGTTCAATTTGGAATCAACCACAGTATACTGAGGTGAGGAAGTTCATAATGCAGGTAATGTCATGATATCAGTTCAACTGTGTGACTTACTCAGAAACCAGAAACTAGCAACTAGTCATCTCAGGCAATAGACAGAATGCTATTGACTAGGGTGGGGGATGGTCTGAAATAAAATCTAGTGCATAAATCTCTACAGTGGAAGGCCTGAGTTATACCCTTCGGAAAGTGATCACCTTCCATAAGGTCATCAAGGAAATCCAGGCATCCACCAGTGGAAGGAAATTCTCCAACATGTGCTGAGGCAAATAGGAAGTAATAATGGTAACTTTTTTACAAAAATTAATTTGTATATTTCTTAATAGTTTTATCAATTTTTAATGTTTTTGAATATATGGCTTTCAGAAACATTTACTATTTTTGACAGCTTTGACATCCACTTTACTTTTGGGCATGGCTTAGCTGCTGCAGAAGGTTTAGTGAGTGGTGCTTGTTCTGGCTCTATCACATGATAGGATTTATCGACAGAAAGCTCCACCAGTGAGGATCGGGAATGGCTTCAGTAATGCTGAGGAAGCTGCATGAGGTAAGTATGAGATTAGTGGGTTAGCTGCAAGTATGGATGACTAGCCATCAGCAGAAAATTCTGAACCAATATCTTTGGATCATTCTTACCATTAATAGTCCTTATTTTTTCCCCTGTGTTTTTGTTTCAATGATGTTGACTCATGCCAGATAAGTGGTATGTGCATTATTTATTTACAGAAGCCCGCAATCTCAGACACCTGTGTATCACTCATTAACAGCTGGAATGATACAATGAATTACATGTGGGTGTATGTGTATTGTCTTTTGAAAGTAAAAGGGCAGGTTGAGAAGGTGAATAAAGAAAGCATAAGGGATCCTCAGCTTTATAGAATATAAAGTCATAGAGTATAAGAGCAGGGACGTCATGGTGAACCTTTATAAAACACTGCTTCAACCACAACTAGAGTATACTGTATGTGTCCTTTTCTAGGTGCTGCACTTTGTGGAACTGCCTTAGAAAAGGTTCAAAAGAGATTTACTGAAATGATTCTCGGGATGAGAGACTTTTTGTGTTCTCCTTTGAAAGGAAGTGACTGTTAGGAGATCTGCTTTAAAATCATGAAGGGTATAAACAGAGTAGATGTAGAGAAACTGTTCCCATTGGTGGAAGGGTCAAGAATTAGGGGGCAAAGGATGAAGATGGTTGGGAAAAGAACTAAAAGTCACTTTTTTTTACATGATGAATGGTTAGGTTCTGGAATACACTGCCAGCATGAGTGGAGGGTGGGATGGGGCTGATTCAACTGATGTCCAGAAAGGAGTTGGATAATTGTTGGAAGGAAAACAATTTGCATGGGCTATGAGGAGATGGGGATGAATGGGACAAGTTGGACTGGTCTTGCATAGAGCTGGTACATACTTGATGTACCAAGTGGTATGAATGAACAGACACATGCATACACATACACACTCACACACTGTATACACATTCTGATTTTGTTAATCATTTTCTTTGTGATGAAATGTGCCAGCTCTCATTTAGCACCTTGTCCCATCTACAATTTAGGTCTAGGTGGTGGCTTTCCCTCCTTATATCTCCTATAGGATTATCTCTCAAACACAACTTATGTCTGAAAATCTCAATTTTCCATAATTCAGCCCTAATTTCACAAATCAATCTTGTGTTTCATGTCTGCAACTGCTGATGTGTCTCACTGCCCAGAAATGGACATGGTACTCGAGTTGTTTTCTGACCAGAACACTGCAGAATGGTATCATGAATTTCTCTGACTTGTATTTTGCTGTTATGATGATGCAGTTGAAGATACAGTACTTTGTTGATCACTACTGTTCTTTGGCTGGATTTGAGCTTTGAGACCATAATGACTCCTCGTGTACAATCTAGTTCATCTATTTAAACATTATTCATGAAGGGTGCATGTTGCCCATTTTTTTTTCTATATGTTACCCACATTGAATCTTATATGCCCAGAATATTTAGTTATTTGAGTTAGTTCCTGCATTTCCACTGACCCTCCTGGTTTAATATAACTTGCAAATTTATCAAATTCACATTGGCATTCTGAATCCAGGTTATTGATCTAAATTAGAAACAGTAGTGATCCCAACCAAGAACCCCAAGGCACCCCCAATAAATAGTTCCCTACTCCCCATTTGTTATTCTACCTCTTGGTTTCATATCCTTACCTAAGATTTACCCTAAATCTCTGCAGTTTTGAGTTAACTAATAACCTTTCACATGGAACTTTTTCTAATGCCATCTGCATGTTCAAGTGCAATATGTTATCTGGCTTACCCAGATGACTTCCTCAAAGAAGTTGAGGGAATTAGTCATGCCAGATCTTCTCCTTCTGAACCTATAGGAACATGTGAACAACAGTGTGCTATTTAATTAGACAGCTGCAGAGAGACTCATTAGGTAAAGGAGCATTCTAAATAGGCAACCCTGTATTCTGTCAATGCAGATCTGCATCTCAACATTTATCTTACATTAATTTATAACCTCCAATATCCTCAACTAAAAAAATGAATTGATTATAGTCTACTTATTATTATTGTATAAATAATCTTCAAATTTATACTTGATATTCAGTTTGATTATTTTTCATAAGACTGAAGTCAAACTAATGGATTTGTGGTTAGCTATGTCTGATTCATTTCCCTACTTTGAGTATGATCACTGTGTTAGCCTGTTTCCAATCTACTGCGACCTCCCCAGTGTCTCTCATATTAATTGTCAATTCCTCACAAATCTCCTGTCTAGTCAGTTAATTCAGCATAGGTTGAGGACAGAACAGTTAGCTCCAAAAATCTTGTTCTGCAATTGTCTGGAAAGGTTGCTGTGCTATGGATGGATTACCAACTGCATCACACATTCAATTTTCCTTAAGAACATTTGAACATGTTAATAAACTTGAAAAATTTCTTTTTACTGTGTTACAGTACATTTTGTACATTATAAAGTTCATCACTGTGGAGCTTGGTTTATTGACACAGGGTAGAATGATGTTGAAAGCCTTTTGACATCAGAACTTGTAAACAAAAAATCAGGTTGAAATGTTTTGTGCTCCAGAACATGAGAGCTTGTTTGTGGCAGGAACTGTCTTTGGTGCAAATACCAGTCATCCTCATAAAATGGAACAGAAGAAAACAGCTGCATGTATATAATCTCAGAAGTTCTACACATAATTAGTTATCTACAGTGTAGACTAGACTATCAAAATGGTCTTTCAGTCTCTTAAATCCAACAGAATTATTGCATTAATCATTTACAGCTTCTATCCTAGGCGATATTATTGGCAAATCCGCTTGTTACATGCAAAGCCTTAATTTGATTCAGGGATTAGCTGCAGGGAGTCACCTATTGAACAGACGAAAAAGCTGGCTGAACCAGTGGCCAGGATGAAAGTTTTCTGAGAGGATCAAAGAAGTCTTTTAAGTGATAGACACCTGTGGAGAGACCCTCTCATTTGATAAAGGAGAATTCTTGATAGACAACTCTGTTTAAGAGAATACAAATTTCAGCAGCAGATGGGAAACGTAAGATTAGTGATATTGTATAAATGGTTTAGAGGCAAACTGAAATTTTCTAGATTATGAAGGTACCAAAGAAGCTAACCAAGATCTATTCAAATAACTCAGCTCATTAATCTGATAACATTTGAGCTACAGAGACCAGAGGGGTCCCACACTTGTTCCTCATTTCATGCAAATTAGTTAGGTGTCAATGGGTTGCTACAAATAGTCCCAGTACCTCCAGAGAGGTAAAGAATAATTAGTTGGTATTTCTACTCTTTACAGACTCACCTTGTGTGTCTGGAACAAGCTGCTAATCCTGAACACAAAGATGTCTGTTAACCAGGCTTGTCTACAGTGCCCTTCTTTACAACTGTGAAGGCTGGATCACATATTTAAAGTAGGTAAAGACAGGAAATTCAGCACTCTCATTGGCAACTGCAAGAATCTTTCTAATTTGAATATGAAAGACAATCAAATTAAATGGAAAAGCCAGGCCAAGGTTGGTATGGTTACCATCCCCTACAGATGACCCAGGAGTAGACAAAGTATTGTGTGCTCTGTTTTGTGTAGACCAAAAGCAGTCAAAGTAGTCAGAATGTTTGCATCAGGTTCTACTCCCACATCATGGCTACTGCCATTAACTGACTTACTTTGTTCTTTCATCTCATAATGCTAAATGCTCTAAAATCAATCCAGCAAACCTACTGGAAAGTCCTGATGAAGGGTCTCAACCCGAAATGTCAACTGTCCATTTCCCTCCATAGATGTTGCCTGATCTGTTGAATTTCTTCAGCTTTTTGTATGTTGCTCCAGATTTCTAGTATCTGCAGTCTCCTGTGTTTCCAGCCTACTGGAAATGGCTGGTTGTGAAATTTGGGCAATAATGGTATTGGGTTGAGCAGTGATCTTTCCCTGGCAGAATTAGCTGACTAGCTAGATTCCCACCTTATGTAGGTCACCAGCACATAACCCTGGAGCTGGAAAATTATAGTGGAACTACACCAAAGGAAGTGGGAGCATCAATTGGAGAGGAAGGTAGCCAAAGACAAAACAATGATGATCCTGATTTATTTGTGCACAAAAAGTGAAAGGTTCAAATGCCAACAGATGTGATTAAAAATGGAAATGTTAAGAATAACAAGCAAAGTTACTTGCAAAGCCATTAGAGCAAGAGACAAATTGAATTGAAAGACAACTAAGCCTATATGTGGAAAAAGAATGAATTGTGAGCTTTTATTAAAAAAAGAAGGTAGATGAGTTGTTTGGTCATGTAGAGGTGTTTTTTGGGGGCTTAATTGAATTTTCCTATTTCTAAAAAATGTTGTAGTCTCCTGACAGAAGGACCCATTATTGATAGTCTGTTTGCTGACAGTTTGAAACCATGGAGTTAAATAACTCAAGGCTGAATGGCATTCTGAAATAACACAAGTTCTCAATGTTAAAAACTAATAAAATGGGTTAAAACCAACTTACTACCCTCCAGGGATCTTCTTAATCCTGTCTTTGAGCTGAGAGTAGATCCATTTCCTATTGAATTCTGCTACTGTCAAGGCATTTTGCAATTGTGTACTAAAACAAATTGTTAACCCCGATGATGAGTGGATATAAAAAGAAGGGAGGCATTTTTTTTATATGAAGAATTTATCTCCCAGATTGAGTGAGAGAACCATTATGTGAGAAAATGCTATTGACTATACCCAACCTAATCTACCTGGAGATGACATGCTGACATCACACTGAGGACAATTTCCGTCAAGATCTGAGGGAGTAACATGGTGCCAAATGGGATGGATTCTGAATTGAGTTAGCAGCTAAAAACTGAGCCCAGTTGTATTTCTTGATGGTGTGGTGAGGTCAGGAGTAATCTCATGGTCCAGCATATTCCTTATTTTACCAGTACCATCCAGAAAGAGGCTCCCCTTGTTCAATGAGAGGTGAAGAAGAGCCCCTTGGAGTAGCAGCAGGTATACCTAAAAATCAGGTGCTAATGTGGTGAAGCTACAGTACATGAATACATGGATATTAAACAACAAATACAGACTGAAATAGACAGGACTAAGAGATTTTTCAGTTAAAAGATCAGAACAAAGTTTAGCTTCCCTGCCATATTAAGATGTTAGTGGTGAAGGGCAATTAAACAACTAATGGAATGAGAAGGCTTCATGTGCATTCCCATCCTCTACGATGGAGAGCCCATCGGGTGAGTGCAAAAGACAAGGCTGAAACATTTCCAGACATCTTCTGACAGAAACAGCGAGCGGACGACCCACTTCAGCCTCCTCCTGAAATCCATACCATCATGAAAACTTGAGTTCAGCCTATTCGACCTGTTCCACGTGATGTTAGGAAATGGCTGCAAAAATTGGCTACAGCAGAGACCATGGGGTCAGACAACATCCTGGCTGTAGTGCTGAGGACTTACCTCCAGAATCAGCAGCAACACTTCTGCCTACCTGACAGTGTAGGAAATTGCACAGGTATGTCCTGCACATAAAAAGCAGGAAAAATTCAACCTGTTTCATTCTTGTTGTATCATCCTTTAATATTGCATGGGGGGAGGGGGGCAGTGTGATGGACAGTGCTATCAAGCTGTACCCCTTCACTATTGACCTGCTCACTGATGCTCAGTTTTGTTCTACCAGCACCACTTGGCTTCAGAGCTTGGCTCAAGTATGGATGAAAAGATAAAATTCTGGAGGTGGGAGAAATTTCCCTTGATATGAAGGCAAAATATAATTAAGGGTGGAGCTGGTAAAGGACCAGATCTGGAAGGACAGTCCCTCAACATGGGTATCTGAAAAATTCCATGCTAATGCAGAACCTGTGGAGATTGGACAATTATTTTGGGTGCTTTGTTTCTTTTTTTTAATTATTAAAAGAAGGGAAGTTACATAAGTGTCTTATATAACATTGAGTGTACCCCTTTAAAAATTGCAGTATGTGATAAGCTGGTCTCTATATACCTTGTAACAATGCTCTAGGAGAAGATTCCAGGAAGTCTTTATCTGAAGAGTAGCTAGCTGCCTGTTCGTTTCTGTGCAGTAGGTACATCACAAGGAAGGGCTGTCACTCTGCAACTTCTTTTATGTAATAAAACATTTCATTGGTTTGACCTTCTGGCTATCCTACAGTACCTCAGAGCATGATATTAGTGTATAGATATCTCCTGCTCGAGGTTGCATTGTTGTCTGGGAATAGGACATCGTTCAGTGGTGTGTATTGACACTTCTTCACTGGCTCACTGGTGAAGAATGTCCACATGAATGAGGGCCTGGAGGTAACACTTTCCAACATAGAACTGGGGAACAAAATAATGACAATCCTGGTGAACAGAATATTGCAGAACTGTCTGAAAAATTAGCATGACATAACATAGTTAGAAATTACTCTAAAAACTCTACACGTAAAATTCATTAATTTAATATGCTGTAATTGTTGTTATGCAGATTGCATAATCGCCAATTGCATTAAGCAAACTCACATGAATAGTAATATGATGAATGAAGAAATAATCTGTTTCTAAATTAGTTTTGAATTTACTTATTTTGTTGATGGCTTAACTCCCTCACGCATCTTTCCGTCATCAGGCAACTTAAAAATTGTCCTCCAGTGTCTTCATTCACATCCTTAGCAAAGATAGTGAAAAGTGGTGATCCTGTCATCCATTAGAGGGAATAATTAATTTAAATTTTCACCCTCCACCACTTGTTTGCCATCCATTATATATTGTCTTAAGATGCGTTGGAACAATTTGTCAAGACTTCTTTGACATCCTTCCCAAGCCCATTATATCTGACAAGGCGAAGGATTCCTGTCCTGGAATGGCAGTATGGATTTATACTGCCATTTCTCCATCTGAAGAATAACTCCGTATCAGAACTTTGGGAACAATTTCACTGGTAGGTTACATAATTCAAGAAAGTGACCCACCATTATCATCAATATCTCCCCACAGCTAGGCAATAAACTCTGGCCTTTCAGTGATGCTCACCATTTATTTTAAAAGTGCTCAACTCAGGGTGATTAAGGCCTACTTTTGACCCACGCTCCCTATTTAATTATGTAAGCAGTGCTGTAGTAACAGATAGTAAAGTGTACCGAACGATTGTGCACACAGCACAATGCAGAGTTATGGTAACAGACCAGAGAGTCTGGCGCTGTTGTGTCCATATCCACAGTGGTCAGAGTAAGGTTAATAGCAAGAAAGCTCTTGCCACTTCTCTATGTGGAATGATTATGATAACTAGGGATATTTGTTAGCATTTTAACCTGAAAAGCGCAGGAAGTGGGTGCTCTGATAGATAATTAGTGGCTCAGCATTGAATCATCTGAATGATAATTTTTGTTTCAGGTGTATTTTTAGCTTTCAGCTCCCTGGTCCTCCCAACACTGCATAGTTTATATCTCAAAACAGTGATAAACCAGGATGTATAATATCAGCTGCCTGTGTATGGATCACAGAGAAGTTCAGCCTTTGCTTCAAGGCACAATCCTTAATTACAGGTGGCCCTTAACATTTGATATTTTAACAATGAATCAGTAACAAGGCAAGTTGTAACCAGAAACAGATTAAAATAAAACTAACATCATCTTTCTTTCCTGAAGTGACTGTTTTGCCACAATTTGTTTAAGATTTAAGACCGATATTTTTGTCTATGTTCTCAAAGTAATTTGACACTGAGGCTAAAGGTGATTAGCAACTAAATAGCACTGGCATGCATTTATTGAGAGATTGAAAAAAGAGAGAATTATGCATTTATTTCCATAGCTTCAGGCTCCATGGGGTTTGCTGTATGTTTTGTGAACAAAAGCCATTTAGCCACTACTCCATGTGGACATACTGTGGGTTATCTTTACCCAGCTGAATAAGCAATATCTCTGGAACTTTATATAGTGAATTACTTTTACTCTGCTGAATAAATAGTAATTGAGAGACCAACATAGGGAGTTATTGTGATAAAAATGTACTTTTGTCTGTCTTAGATTATTAGTTTAAATAAAAGAGTACAAATAGTAATGCTTATGTGAGCTTTTTCTGCAAGGAACAGGAGTACAAAGTTAGAAAAAGGAAAAAGTGATTAATATTCATCTGGATTCTGGGATTAAAATAGAAAGTGATGATAACCTCATGATGTCAGCTGAATGTACAGGTATTGGGCTGGAGTTATTTGAAATTATTTCCAAAAATTGTCCTCTGTCTTCATTACAACTGGGGCACAATCCTTCTACATTGTCATAAATATGGATTCGTGATCTAACCTAATTTCTGGATTTTCGAGTGTACAGCCTGAAAATAAAGGGACTTCCTTTAAAAGTGAGATAGAACATGGAACATAAAACAGTACAGCACAGTATGGGCCCTTCGATCCACAATGTTGTGCCAACCTATATAAACCTTATCCCCATTCAATCTATCTGCCTCTCTACTTCACCTCCCATAACCCTCTTTTTTGAGCTCTTAAATTACCCTATTGTATCGGCCCCTACCACCACCCCCCGGCAGTGCATTCCAGGCACCCACCAGTCTCTTTGTAAAAGAACCTACCTCTGACGTCACCCCTGAACTTTCCTCCATGCACCTTAAACGAGTGACTTCTAGTATTGGCTATTGCTACCCCAGGGAAAAGAAGTATTCCAAGTGTGGTCTAACCAGAGTCTTATAGAGCTACAACGTTACCTCTTGGCTCTTGAACTCAATCCCTTGACTAATGAAGGCTAGCACACCATATGCCTTCCTAACTGCCCTATCCACTTGTGAGGCATCTTTGAGGGATTTATATACTTGGACTCCAAGATCTCTCTGTTTCCTCCACACTGCTAAGAATCCTGTCATTAACCATGTACTCTGCCTTTAAGTTCGGCCTTCCAAAGTGTATCACTTCACATTTCTCCAGATTGAACTCCATCTTCCACTTCTCCGCCCAACTCTGCATCCTGTCTAAATCCCTTTGCAACTTATGACAACCTTCTTCACAATCTACTACACCAGCAACCTCTGTGTCATCTGCAAAATTACCAACCCATCCTTCCACTTCCTCATCCAAATCATTTATAAAAATTGCAAAGAGCAGGAGGTCCCAGAACAGATCCCTGCAGAACACTGCTAGTCACTGACCTCCTGGTTGAATATCCCCTTCTACAACCACCCTTTGCCTTCTGTGGGCAAGCCAATTTTGAATCCACACAACCAATTTTCCATGGATCCCATACCTCATGACTTTCTGAATGAGCCTACCATTGAGAACCTTGTCAAATATCTTGCTAAAATCCATATATACCACATCCACTGCACTACCTTCATCAATTTGTCTTGTCACTTCCTCAAAAAAAACTCCATTAAGCTCATGAGGCATGATCTGCCCCTTCACAAACCCAGGTTGACTATCCCTAATAAGACTATGCTTCTCCAAATGTTCATAAATCCTGTCCTTAAGAATCGTCTCCAATAGTTTTCCCACCACTGACATAAGACTCACTGGTCTATAATTCCCGGGATTATCCCTTTTACCTTCCTTGAACAATAAAACAAG
>JARFYF010000112.1:73673939-73685362 GCA_030265395.1 Rhina ancylostomus | reverse complement strand
GTGGCCACAGTTTAGGTTTATGGAAGATTAAAGAAATCTCATACTTAAGATGTTATTTTTTTAAAATTGGATTTCTCCTTTCAGAGTCACGAGGAACATCCTAACCATAGCTATAAATTGTGAGAATATCTTATGTATAATGTCCCTTGAGCTTATGTCTCCCCATTGAGAAATAACCTGGATGTTCATAGATATCTTCAGAGTCTTGGAGCTGACAGCAAACTGGTGTCAGTTCTAGAGGAGGAAAGCAGCTGAAAAATTTCTAAAAACAGACCCTTTGCCCCAACTGAGTAATGAACTCTTTTAATGTTAACATTAAGATTGTCCTTTTGCTTCATTTGTGCCACTTCACTAGATGAGAACATGGTACCTGTGGCCCCAGTTCCACCTTGGCGCCTTTCCTTTCGAGCCTCAGGGCCTGCTGAGTGGTTGCCAGTAGCACTGAAAAATACAGTCTGGCGTATCTCGCAGAGGACTGAATTAGTGCAAGTAACGGGCTTGAACAAAGGAGCTTCAGTACCAATTGTGAATCAATGACCCTGTCTGAACATAACCACTGTGTAGTGACAGTTATGAATACATTCTCTAGGCAAAGGATGGTTTATGGCACAGTGAGCCCCAGTAATGAGGAATGTAAAGAGTTCTTAGTAATGTATAAATATTGATAATTAATGCTTGCATCAGCTCCTTGATGGCTCAGTGCATTCTCAGAATGGTAACTGAGTCATACAAACTCAGCAGGTGCTATGTTTAACTCCCAGCTACTCCACCGTTAATTGATCTTGGTTACCGTGCTGAAGTGGACTCAGCATCCCTGAATCCACTGCTTCTGTTGTTGATAGCTATCCAGTTGCCTTTGTTCGAAATTCCTATATGTGTATGACAAAAATCGGCTCGATGGTGATCCCTTTCATGGTTGATTAAGCTGGCAATTTACACTGTCTAGACTCACCCATGGAGTCAAAGTTTAAAAAAAAAGGGATTTTGGGCTTTAGAAGAATTGGGCAAAATCTGCACAAGCACATTTGGGGCATTTTATGGTGGCAGAGTAGGAGAGTTTGGAGACTTGGAAAATTAAATCTCCAAATGACCTGTCTCTGTTGCCTGCTTATGGAGCTGCAATTTTATCATTTGAAGCTTGAAGTCATATTTCTACAATATTATTGGTGAGAGAGAGGTGTTAACCATGGACTCACTTCATATTCATTTAGGGCTTTACATAAGAATATGAACATCATAGCATGATTCTGCAGCTTTGATCAAGAAATAATCTGCACTTAATTACTGGAATATTAAATGTACAGTGCACATATTAATTTGAAGTTCTTTCATATTCATACAAAAGATCTGCTAATGAAATGCTGTGCATGTAGTGTCCATTGTTCCATGCTGTATTCAGCATAACAGTCTCAATTCGTTTGAAACCAAATGGTTCACAGTTGTGGAATGAAAAATCAAAAATATCCCTTTTCAAAAGAGAGAAAATTAATTTTAATCCTTCTTTCAACAATGGAATTCTTCAGCTCAAGGGATTATCTTTCAAAATTAATAAATCAAAATTTGCAGTATTCTTCTAAACCCTGTATGTGTTCTCTTGAAATTATTTTGCTGGATTTTGCATTCCTTGAGGTGAGAGATTTTATTGCTAAAGCTTGAGATATTTTCTATTTTGGACACTGCATGACAGCATTGCACACTTCTAAGTAAATTATGGCTTTGGTGCACTGAATGATGAAGGCCTCTTTACTCATCCTTAAAAGATAGTCTGGGTCAGGAATGGACAATGGCTAAATAGTGCAGAAGTTAGGTAGATGTGTTATAATGACCATCCCCAGACAATATTTAATGCCATAATTCAACCAAACCGACAGCAAATAATTTATTCATTTAGCATTTAAATCTTGATTGTGCTCACATTGCTCATTACATGCTAATGTCATCAAAATCCCTCACTTAAGTTTAGCATCTGGGCCCAAATCAGCCTAATTTGCACCTTGTCCTGAGCATGCATCATTTCTCTTATTGATGTACATTGGCTACTGGTTCTGTCAATGTCCTTATTCTATAAAATTCCTTTCTTTTGTGATCTTGCTCTCCTATTTTTGTAACTCTTTCAGTCATGCAATCTCTGATTCAGCACACTTCCACCACGCTCTAGATTCTCCACTTTTGTCTCTGTGATCCCACGCTCCCTTTACTCATTGTTGGTGTCCACAGCCTTGATTTTCCAAGTAGCAGCAAAGTGATTGAATTCACGACTGACTTAAAAACAGTCAATAAACACCAGCAGGTTCTGTGCTGTGGATTTGTCATTTTCTGAAGTGGGTCGATGTCTCGTATCAACTTTTGAGAACCTCTCTTTTCTAGTGACCCCATGAGCTCAAGTTAGCTGAGCACCCATGCAATTTGACTAATTCTGAGAGACAGCAAACCAGGAAGCAAAAACCTTGAATGTTTTAATGATTTTGCAGATACAAAAATAAAGATTGTTATTTACCCACATGATTAATGAAGAAGCTAAAATACTACAAACAAGCTTCCTAAAAACAATAATTTTAATTAAACTGATATCCACTGAATAGAAATTAATCATCAGTTGCATATTATTGACTGACACAGCAGTACATATACTGTGGAATCAAATTACAAAACTGGAGTAAATGTGAAGCAACTTCTATATTAGTGCTGGTGAATGAGGATTTATTTTTACTCCAAGGAATTTTAAAATAATTATACTGAAGGATTAAACCTCCATACAAATAAAACAATGCTGAGCATTTTTTCTGCAATAAGTACGACTAAAACTTTTTAGTCACCTATTAAAATTCCAGTTTCATGACAGGTATGAAGCTTAGCATTTTCAATTGATTAGCACAAAACTGCAAATACTGACACTGCTTTTAGCATACATTTTCAATGTACTTTTGCAGCAATATTATTATAAAGAAGATTGAATTTTGCATCAAGTCACTGATTCTATTTTGATTGGTTCAGTGAGGACTAAAACAATGTATCCTAATGGAGGAGCTGAGCATTACTGAGAGCAACTTTTGGATTTCTGCATTAACCGGTATATGTGCACATTGCATGAAGTTATTGTCAGTTTTACAAACAATACAGTGAATACTAAAAGTTTTGTCTTTATTACAATTGATAATTTCATTGTCAAGGTCTCGCATTCAGGAATTCTTTCCTTAGGCCTTCTTTTTTCTTCACTTTTAAGCACTGTCACAAAACTCACTTCTGATCAAGGTTTTTCTCTGAAACCTTGTTCCGTGCTTATTTTAGACTGATTGTATTTCTATGAAGGCCCTTGGGGTGTTTTCCTGCATTAAAGATGTTATGCAAGTTGATGTTGACTTAGTAGTCAGCAGTTTGTAAACGGATTCATGCTTCCTTTGACATCAAGGACTGTTTTGAGAACACTTGATTTGTTGCCTGTCAGTATCCTGTTCTGTACCTTACTCAGCTTGGACTCTTCTGATCCCTTGCAGATTCATTCCTACTTCCAAACTTCAACATCTGGCTCATCTGTAGTCTGCCTCATGATGTTCTTCGCCAAGTGTCAGTGTGTTTGAGCTTGCAACACAATCTTGACCTTTGTGTTAGCCTCCACATCCTTGTGATGGTGATCTCACTTGAGAGAATCCTGGCACAACTGCAGCAAATTTAATCAAGAGCCAAAGAAAGATTGACAAATTGAAATGTTGAATTTGCTCTTAGTCTGTAACTGAGACTTTTTCACCTGTGGGTGATAATACGAAGGGTTATATTGTGGGAAAGAATTTTTTAATGGAGAAGTCTAGAAATTCAGACATGATGTTCCAAAATTCATTGTGATGTCTAAGAAACATGCATGTTTCCAGTCCAATAATCTGTGCCTGCTGTATTGGTCAAGGTTGATGTGCTGGTCATAGGCGTACACTTGGGTAATGTTTAAAGCCCGTGAGTATTTATACAAATTAGCATTTAATGCTTCTTGTAGAACAAATGTCTGATTGATGGTTCAGCTATTCACTCACCACTTGCTGAGGCACATGTTGCCATCTGAAAGAAGGCCCCGCAGAGACTTTAGTTAAAGGGATCTCATAAACCTGCAGCTAATGTATGAAGATTATCATCTCAAATAGTTGTTTGGGTGCTTTTTGTTATATTGAATCACTCTAGAAGATTCAATTTGTCTGCACAGAGGAAGATTTTACTGTTCTTGCTGAGTTATTCCTTGGCTGCTGATGTGGGTGGTCTCATGTAGCTGCCTTTCTGATTATAGGATGTTGTGGCAGGTGGGGGAGAAGCAAGGAAGACACCACAGAGCAGTGGAAACTTCCAAAAGAAGAAAGAAGGAAGAGGTCAAGAACAAGAGACATATCCACAGCAGGTGTTCAAAGAGCTCTTCCTGTTCCTTAATTTACTTAGGAACAATACATTAGGCATATTTGTTTAACCAAGGATGCTCTCACTGAGCTATCTCACCTGCTGCAGCCACAGATCTGCAAAACTGCCTGTGTCCAATAAGACCACTGTGGCCCTAAACATTTAAAGCAGAGGTTCACTTCATGCCAGGATATTTCATGGTTCACTGATCAGAGAGATTAGTATTGAGCTGCCAAAGAATTCTACACAACACCTTCCCCATGGAGAGAGTAATTTTTTTCTTTGCATGACAGTTTCTTCAGGGTGCCAGTTGTCAAATTCTGAAGCTACATTGGCATGCCTGCTCTCTGTAACCTAGCACCTCTGCCATATTTAACAATAGTGTTGAATCTTTCTTTATAATAGAGGATGTTAAAACACACACGCCGAAAGGCAGGAAAGCAAGAATCTAATAAGGGTAAGGAGCGTAACACAATTAATATTAATAAAGTGAAAATAATGGAAGTTAAAGTCATAGAGCCATACAGCACAGAAGCAGGCCCTTTGGCCCAACAGGTCCATGCCAACTAAGATTCTTATTTAAGCTAGTCTCATTTGCCCACGTTTGGCCCATTTGCCTCTCACCTTTCCTATTCATGTATCTGTCCAAGTTTGGATGCAGTTAATATACCTGCCTCAACTACTTCCTCTGGCAGCTCATTCCATCTACTGACTACTCTCTGGGTGAAAAAGTTGCCCCTCTCCTCTCACCTTAAACTTATGTCCTCTAGTTCTTGGTTCCCCCACTCTGGGTAAGAGACTGTGCACATAAGCCCTATCTGTGCCTCTCATGATTTTATACACCTCCTCTATAAGATTACCCTCATTCCCTTATGCTAAAATGAAGTTCCAACCTGCTCAACCTCTCTCCATAGCTCAGTCCCTTGAGTCCCAACAACATTCTCGTAAATCTCCTCTGCACTCTTTCCAGCTTAATTGCATCTTTCCTGTAGCAGTGTGACCAAAACTGAACACAATATTCCAAATGTGGCCTCACCAACCTCTTGTACAACTGCAACATAATATCCCAACTTCTAGACTCAGTGCCCTGACTGATGAAGGCCAGTGTGCCAAAAGCCTTCTTCACCACCCTGTCTACCTGTGATGCCACTTTCAAGGAAAAATTCCTGGAGCTGAAAAATTGGAGCTGAAAGATTCTGTGGAAGATATGGTTTACATTCTTTAAGTTTAACAATGGTGGGTGCATTTGTAGTGATTTTACCTATATTATTTATATTTTGGAACAGAAACTTTGTTTATTAGGTATCAAATGTAAAACTCCTATTCAAGAAAAGGAAAGAGTGGAAATAAGGAACTGTGGATGAACTAGCTTGACATAAAAAATCATTTTTAGTTATGATTAAGGACTTAGTAACAGGTGAATAGAGATGATTCTTTCTTCCCATACCAGTCCTCTTTGACCCCTTTGTTTCATCCAAGCTTCCACATTGGCTGGCTTTTGTGCCACAAATTAAAGCAATGATGAGAGCCAGCTGAGTAACATTAGTAACATTACCAAGCAAACAATAAGCACGGTCAAGTAATACACAACTACCCGCATCTTTCTGAAGCACCATGCCTTACAATGCCAGGTGAATATTTAGACTTGCCTTTGCCTGTGACATAATCCACAGCATTGCCATCATGAGAGATGTAATCTCATTAGTTTTGATAGCATCAAGTACTAGGGGAAGAGTGGTAAGGAGAAGAAGGAAGAGTCGGATTTTAGTGACAATCATTACACCTGATTAGCTGAGTGTAGAGTCCGGTTCACTGAGAAATGCTTGACAGTCCCAATCTCTCTTCATCCACAGTGTGTGATCCTTACCAGTTTCCTTCCGAACCGCATCCAATTGCTTTACTTCACTACAGACTCAAGACTTTGGACTATATTTCACTACAAAGATGAACACCGACCAGAACAACAGACAAATTTATTGATGGCTGTTGTAATTGTTTTGCTGTCCTTGGTGTTGCTCTCAGTCTCTGCAATTTGGAAAGTAGATGGTTACTGGAGTTTCCACTGATGACTCTATGAGTGGTTGTGGTATTTCTATACAGGCTGCAACAGTCTTGCACTGTGACATTGGCTGATGGGTGAGTAAGCTCGTTGAACAGGTCTAAGACTACTCTGCTTATCCAGTGCTGTTGCAAGTACAGGGAAGATATCAGAGCCACAAAAAGACTGCAACAAAGATTCTTGGAATGAGAGGCTATAGTTTTGAAGAACTGCCTGAGTAAATGGATTATTTTATTTGACTAGGGAATTTTAAAGGAATATTTAAGATGTTTTCAAAATTTTCTGAAGGTGATTAGTACAAAGTTTACCTTGGATCTCTGTGGAGGTTCCACAGTTAGAAGTCAACAATACTCCTGTCCTAAGTGACTTAATAGCCACTTTTACTTGGTGTTTTAAGATCTCCCATTGAAATCACCATAGAAAATCTTGCAAAAGCTCTACCCAATTGTTTCCATTAATTGTTGAACTGAAAACACATAAACAAGTGTGTAGGATTTTCACACTGACTGAGGCTAAATCAGAGAGTGTAACATTGTTTGATAGGGAAATAAAGCTTCTAGTTCTTACTTAAGATTATAAAAGAATAGGAAAAAAAAGACTAGGAATTGATAGCTCCAGTTACCATTGGCATTCATTCAGTGGGCAACATGGCTTCGCTAGTAATTTTGAAGAAATTTTGAAGGAGTAAGTAAATCTCTCTTGAAGCCTTTTCTCTATACATATAGACCTGTGAGTGACATAAAACACAAGTTAAAGACTAACTGATAGAATTGAAACATTTATTTTTACCTTATATTCCACATGTACAGGAACTGACAGGGAGACACAAATGAGTTGTACAGTATCAAACAAGAATGCACTATCTATTCCACACACTGCAGGCAATTATAGGTCAGAACAGCTTTAATGCAGATGTTGACCACCCACACATTTCCACTATGAATGTAAAATGCAAGTTTATAGACTAGTCAAGTGACAGAGGGAATTTAAATGATAAAATATTCAAACAGTAAATGTTTATAGCATTAAAGTTTGTCAGAATAATAATCTTCACACATCCCACTGCTAAGCAGCTAGGATGGTAGGTAAAACATACCTTTTGATTCATGCAGGGGATATGAGTGTCACTGGGAAAGCCATCAAATTGACCCACACCTGATTACCTTCATGAGGTTGAAGTGAGTTGTCTTTTTGATCTCTGAAGTTTGTGTGGTGATAGTATTTCCATGGTGCTGTCAGGTATGGAGTTCCAATTTGTGCTACAATGACGGTGAGGGAAGAACATAGGATTTAGGAGGGCACTTGTAAATGATGGAACATGACGGTGATCTCATGCACCGGCTGTCTTTATCTTCTTGATGATAGAGGTTGTGACCTTGGTGAGCTGCTTCATTGCATTGTGTAGAGTTTCACACTGCAGCATCTACTAGATTTTCTAGATGTCCTTTAGAAGCAGTTGATATTTGAAGTGGTAGATAAGTTATGAATTAAGGAAGTTGCTTTGTTCTATATGGTGTTGAGTGCTATTGGAGCTGCCCTCAAGCAAGAAAGGGGAATGCATTCCATCACATTTCCTTAAAGGTGGTAGAAGGGCTCTGGTAAGTCAGGGGATGCACACTCTCTGGATATTGATGGTGGGGGAACACGTTAACTGCAATACAATGAATAACAAGGGGAACTGTGGCCTTCCACCTGTTGAAAATAGTTATTACCTGATACCTCTGAGATGTGAATGCTACCTGCCTTTCATCTGTCTAAGGATGAATTTTGTCTAGGTCTTTTTGTATGTGTGTATGGGCGGTTTCATTATTCAAGGGGCTGTGAATACTCATATCTGACCTTATGATAGAAGGTAGAGCATTGACAAGACAGCTAGTGATGGCAGGATAGTGCATTGAAGAATACCTTCAGTAATATACAGGGGCTGAAATGATTGTCCTCCAACAATCACCATCAGCTTTCTTCGTGTAAAGTATGGTTTCAGTAAGTCATGAAGAGGTGATGTATCCTCTCAATTCCCATTGACTTCCATTTTACCAAAACTTCTTGATGCCACATACAGATGAGTGCTGCCTTAATATAAAGTGCAAATACTTTCATATCAGAATTCAGCTCTTGTTCAAATTTTGACTAATGAGCTCTGGAGCCAAGTGATCTGGGTGGAGCATAAATTGTCATAAGTGAACATGTGACCTGCTACTTAATAACATTGTCCATAACAACTTCCATCACGCTGCTGAAGATTGACTATAGACAAATAAGGTGGTAATTGGCCTGACGTCAATATGTCGTGTACTTTAGAGACAACATAGCTAGGCAATTTTCTCAGTGTTGAGTAGATGCCTCTGTTATAGTTGCACTGGAACAGTTTGGTTAGAGGCATGGCTGGATCTTGGCTTGGTTAACTGTTGATTGGCAGAGTGGTTAGTTCTTGATTTGGCTAACTCTTGGCTGGAGGGATGGCTAATTCTTGGTTTGCTTAACTATTGGTTAGAAGTGTAGCTAGTTCCTGGTTTGGTTAACTGTTGGTTGGAGGGGTGCCTAGTTCTTAGTTTAATTAGCTGTTGTTTGGAGGGGGGGTTTAGTTTTTTGATTTTATAACTGATGCTTGGAGGGGTGGATAGAAGTTCAAATATCTAGTAGTGCCCTTAGATCATTATTGGACCCAGGGCCTTTTCTCTATCCAGTTTACTCAGTCATTTCTTGATGTCAAGTGGATTGAATCAAATTACCTGCAGATTGCTCTTCTTTGATTGGTGGGGTGGGGGAGTATGCTGAGTAAGTGAGGAACTCAGGAGGTGGATCATCTACTTGGTGCTTTTGGTTAAAGATAATTGCAAATGCTTTGCCTTTAGCACATCTGCACTGAGCTCCATATTTCTAAGGATTGGGATGGAATTTCCTCCTCTGCCTAGTTGTTTAATTTCCCACTGCCTTCCACAACTAGATTTGGCAGAATCTCAGATCTGTGATCTGATTGCTTAAGGACTTACTTAGCTCTGTCTTTAGTATGTTGCTTTCACTCTTTGACAAACTTGTATACCTGCATTGTAACTTAATCACTTTGCAGTCCAATCTAGGTCTCCTTAGTGCTCCTCCTGACATATCCTTCCATACTCTTTCTTGAAGCAGCTTGATCTTCTGGCTTGAGTGTAATGATAAATTGAGGGGTATGTAAGGCCATGACATTGCCAGTTGTGGTGCAATACAATGTTGCTGCTGATGAAAGCTGACAGTGCCCCAGGATGCTCATATTAGAGCTGCTAGATCTTTTCTGATGGTGATGCTTTCACATGACACATTAGAGTACTTACTATGAAGGCAGGACTTTATCTGCACCTTAACTGTGCCACAGTCTCTCATGCCAATGCATCTACTTCAGCTAAATTTGTGAGAATGTGATCAACTAGGTTCCTTCTTTGTTTTACATTTGCACTGCTGCAAGCCTATTCTGGCAGCACTGTCCTCTTCATTATGCTAACTCCGAAACTACAGCAGTGAAGCAGTATGTTTCTTGCTTCATTTATCCAGAAGGTTCAGTAGATAGCAACCCTCATCTCCACTTCCCCTTCCCACAACCCAATACCCTGCCAATCTCAACTATGAAAGATAAGATAAGATATCTTTATCAGTCACATGTACATTGAAACACACAGTGAAATGTGTCTTTTGTGTAGAATGTTCTGGGGGCAGCCTGCAAGTGTAGCCATGCTTCTGGGACCAACATAGCATGCCCACAACTTCCTAACCCGTACGTCCTTGGAGTGTGGGAGGAAACCGGAGCACCCGGAGGAAATCCACGCAGACACAGGGAGAACGTACAAACTCCTTACAGACAGTGGCTGGGATTGAACCCGGGTCACTGGCACTGTAATAGTGTTAAGCTAACTGCTACACTGACTATACTAGATTGGAAGGTGCAAGTTAAGGAAAAAATAATTTCAGAAGTACTGGTGTAGAAAGTCTATCATTAGAATGATGTAACATCACTGGAAAAATCAGGAGAATGGAATGCATTCCAGGAAGTGGGGTGGGAAGAGATTTGGGCAAATTGGTTAACTCTTAGCTACTCTCTGAAATGCCCCGAAAATTCCATTCAAGGCAAATGTAGATGGACAACAAAGTTGCCTTTCCAGCAAAGCCGAATCTCATAAATAGGCACAAAGTATCAAAGAATTATTACAGCAGGCCATTCAGCCTATCTATCTGTAAGGGATCTTTGTAAAGCTGGCCCATCAGTCCCTCCCTTTCCCTGGACAGTCTGGGGCTTCCCCCTGACTGTGGTTGGGAGAGCTTGCACCCATACTGGGGCTTCCCCACCCCCGGACTGTGGTCAAGAGAGCTCGCACCCCTATCTCCGCCATTTCCTGCACCTCCACTCAGCAGTCTCGAAGAAGGGTCCTGACCTGAAACATTGACCTCCTGCTTTTCTCCATGGATGCTGCCTGGCCTGCTGAGTTCTTCCAGCATCATTGTGTTTTTCATCCTTTCTCTGGAAAGGATGAAATAAGTGCCTTATTGCACTACCGTACTGTGTTTTATTTGGAGTACTATGTAAAATATAGGTCACCTTAATAAGGAAGAATGTTAATTAATTGAAAGCCATTCAGAGAAGTTTCTCTGGACTAATAGCTGGAATGAGAAGAATATCTTATCAGGCAATATTTTTACAGGCTAGGTTTGCTCACACTGGAGCTTAGAAGAGTGAGGGGAACTGGACTGAACATATAAATTCCGAAGGGGATCTGGCAGGGTGGATGTGTATGTTTTGTCTTGTGAGATAATCTGGAATAATGGGTCATGACCATGATCCAACGCAGATTGAGGGTTCGCTTCGTCAAGCACCTTCGCTCCATTGGCTGTGCCAGCCAGGATCTCCCAGTGGACAGCCACTTTAATTCCACTTCCCATTCCCACTCCAACATGTCTGTCCATGGCCTCCTCTACTGCTAAGTGGAGGCTAAACACAGATTAGAGGAACAGCACCTCA
>JARFYF010000112.1:73553227-73563568 GCA_030265395.1 Rhina ancylostomus | reverse complement strand
AGCACAGCCTGGGTCACCTTGGGAATGAAGAACAATGAGTGGCAGAGGGGTTGATGCCAGTCCCTTGCGTTATATCAAATATTAGAAATAACTTGGATGAAGGGACCCAATGCATGGTTGCTAAATGTTCTAATGCCACCAAGATAGGCAGCTAAATTGAGATGAAGACATAAGGAGAACTCAAGGGAATATAGATAGGTTTTGTGAGTGAACTAAGCTCTGGCAAATGGAGAATAATATGGGAAAATGTCAGGAAAAGTGAAAATAAAGGCATATTTTCTAAATGGTGCGAAAGTGTAGAGGAATCTGGGTTTACTGGTACATGATTTGCAAAATGCAAGAAAGCAGATGTGGCAAGTAATTAAGGTAGCCAAGAGAATTCTTAGTTATTATTGAAGGGAATCGAGTGCAAAAGTTGAGAGGTTGGGCTTCATTTGGTAGCATTGATGAGACTACATCTGATGTACTGTGCACAGAATTGGTCTCCTTATGTAAGGAATGATATAAATGCATTGGGAACAGTTCAGGAAAAGTTTATCAGACTGATACCTGGAATGGGTGGGTTGTCTTATGAGAAAAGCTTGGACAGGTAAGGGTGAACCCACTAGAGTTCAGAAGAATGAGGACCAAATTGATTGAAACATGAGATACTGAGGAACCTTGACAGGGTGAAAATGAAGAGGGTGCTTTCTGCTGTAGGAGAATTTAGAACTAGACATTACTGTTAAAAAAAAAGCCACCCATTTAAGAAAGCGATTAGGCAATTTTCTTCCCTCTGAGAGTTGTGAGTCTTTTTAACTCTCTTCCACATAACAAGGTGAAAGCAGGGCCTTAGAATATTTTTACAGCTGAGGTGGATAGATGCTTTCAAGGGGTGAAAGGCTGTCAGGGATAAGCAGGAATGTGTAGTTTAGGTTACCATTAGATCATCCACAATCTTATGAGAGGCTTGAGGGGTTGAGTTGCATACTCCTATTCCTAATTCATATGCTTGAATGTAACTTTAGGTAGGGCTGACAAGGGGATTAAAAAAAACCTGATTAATCTCATGATTAAGAAACTTAATTGTGAGTTAACTGTACTTCTCACCCTAAGTATTGGTATTTTACCATGTAAGAATTTTACAGGGATCAGAATTGATATTAGGGTCCAGTCAATCATTGGGAAATTTTAGAGTGGAGCCAGTTTTTGTTGATTGCCTGCTTGATATGTGGACACCAACCTTCCCTCAAAGGCAACAGGATAGTGATGAAGAAATTTTCTTTGAATGTAGCCTAGGGCACCAAAGTGAATTTAAGTGCCAGTGCCTCCTTTGCTGAGATCAGATAATTCACCACAGACTGAGGCAGAACCAAAAATATACCTGGTCTGCATGGCTCTGTAATGTAAGTAAGGGGAATCATACCAGATATATATTTTTTTGCTGTTCTGATTGCTGGAGAATTGAAACAGAAAGCCCACTGTTTGTTGCAAGCAGTCTATCAATAAATCTTAGCATTCTTAAGGCCATGAGAGACCCCACAAATAAAAATGGAATCATGAAGAATCACATTCCTTTTTCCTAACTATTTTTATCCTGTTTTAAGCATTGGGCAGAGAATGAGATTATCAAAGCATGAAAGTACCCCTGGTTATAATTGAAAACACTCTCCATTCTAAAGTTACTTTAAGATACGCAATAATTTGTTTTTAATAGACAAATCGCAACATTTTCATTAAACTATTAATCATTTTGTGTACAAGAACAAAATCTATCTTTGCCTTCTGCCAAGAATTTTCTTCCTAATATTTCAGCAGATAGAGCAGGGAGTGAAGAATATTTAAACATGCTCAGCACTTGACAAAATGGGGATTGCTGCTGGTTTCAATATTTACTACCTCTCCACTTTCATTTATCTTCTCCTGTTATTTGGCCCTAATTCCCACCTTTACTCATTGTAACAGTTATCGCCATGTTGATCAGGGCCTTAAAACAAAATATAGATTAACTTTTCTACACTGGAGGTTACAAGGATGGGGTTCTGTGTAAGACTCCATGGTGCAGAAGAGAATCACAATGTAGTGAGGATGGTAAAAGATATGGAAACTACTCCCTGAGTTTCCCCCATTATTTCCTTTGGATTTAGCTCATCTAGATCTTGTACAAGCTCAGGAAGAGACCAAGTGCCTCTTTTCCATCATTTTCATAGTCTAAATCATAGCAAAATTTATCATCTGTGGTTGTTAAGTGAAACAGGGAGCAAGATTAGATTTCCTGCTTCTAGGAGGCTAGGAAACAGAAGGATCATTAGTGAGATAGAGGTTGATGCAAGGGTGTCATCTTGGAACATACCTTTAGCACATCAGTGCCTGATTCAGTTTAAAGATGTTCTGCAGTATAATCCATCATTTTGTTTTGCTGTTCTTTTTAATATTAACCATTCTGTCTATTATTCTGGCACTTTGAGATTTTGAAAATGTGCTTCCAAATACTCAGCTTCAGGTTTATGTACATAAATATTGAGAGAAGGCCAACATTAACTCTTATGTCATACCACTGTTCACCTTCTCCAACACAAATCACCTATTACTTAAAGCCTTATCATCTCTTATAACTATCTGTGCTATGAGATTCCCTTTGATTATTTGTGGTTTATTTTTATCAGAAAACTACACATGGGGCACTTTAACAAATTCATTTTGAAAAACTACTTTCACAACATCCATTGCAATTCATTTATCAATAAACTCGTTAGTTCCTCTAGGAACTGAGACATAGCTTGACTTTGACAAATCAGTTTTGGTTGTTTTTAATTAGCCTTAATTCAGTGTTAATTTTATCCTGTATTTTTGCCTCTGGAAAATTAACCGCTTACTGTTGTTAGGCTGACACAATTTTTTTGGTTACCTACTTTATTGCTTACTTTCTTTCTGAACAGAGGTGTCATTTTGGATTTCCTCCAGGCCTCTGGTCTAACTTTTATATCCAAGGATGTTTGAAAGATTGTGTTCAGAGGCTCTGCTATTTCCTCTCTGATATCCCATGAGACCCTAGAATGCGTGCCTAAGGCCTTTTCTGCATTGAATGTCATTAATTTTTCAGTACTAATTCCTTGTCTATAGCTATCCTATCTAATTACTCTGCTTCCTTCTCATGTACCATTTCACTCCCACTACCAGTCTCCTGTTAAAACTGAGGCCAGGTACTGTTTGATGGTTCTGCTATTCCTCGGTCTTCCATAACATCTACTTTTTCTCATTATCCCTCCCTTTTTTATTTTTAGACTATTCTTTTCCTTTTTATGTTTTTCAGAAATCCTTCACTATTACTCTCTAGCTCACTTCCAATCTTCCCTTATGCTATCTCTTAGGTTTTCTACACTTTGTTTCTTCCCCCTTTTATTTTCTATATCCTATTTAATTTTCATTTGTGCTCTCGAATTCTAAATCTGTCTTTCACCTACCATGGGTCTAATATGTTTAATTTAAGCAGTGTAAAAAACTGCTGAAGATATTCAGGTAGTTGAATACAGTTAACAATAGAAGTCATGTTTTTATTTTATCAACTGTATGATAGTTACTATCCCTTTCATCTCCCAGCTTCAAATATACCATGTTCTTCACAGAGGTGAAACCATATAATTCTAGTTGATTCATATCCAGTAATAAAAAGATATGATATTCTTTACTCTTAACCTTTTGTTCCTCTTCCAAGAATCTACTAGTTTTTTAAGTCTAAGACTAATTACACAAGATTATCACCACCCAATTTATCTTGCCTTCAATTTTTTTGACCTTAATGTTGTTTTGTAACTTGGCTTCTTTTACCTTTACCTGTGTTTCTCAGATTCTCATCTTCATACAGAGTCCGACAATGTATTTAGTGAGCCAGTGTTTGTCTGCACTATAGCCTTCAGACATTAGGTGGTTCTGATTCTTCTTAAAGTTAATCAAGTCACATACATTGGAATAAGAGTAGATTTTTTTGATCGGTTGCACCAGTTGCAGAATAGACTCAAAGTGACTGGAAAAAAATTGCTTGAGCAGATCTGAGGCATGTTTAGTGCCTAGCTGCTTCGGGCTGTTATTTTCTGGCTGGGTGCACTTGGTCTGCTGGAGTCATTGCAGACATTTTGACCATAGCATTATTAAAGCCCTGAAGTTATCCACAAATCTTTTAAAATATATCTGTCACAGTAGTGTGGTATGGGGTACATTAATGCAACAGTTAAGTTATTGGACTAGCAGCCAAAGTTCTGGACCATTGATCCAAAGACATGAGTTCAAATCCCACCATGGCAACTCAGGAATTGAAATTCAAGTAACTAAATAAATATAATCTCAGTTACAGCAATCATGAAAGTGCCAGGTTGCCCAATAAAACCCATCTGGTTCATTTCTGTTCTTCAGGGAAGAAAATCTGCCATCTTTTGCTGGTCTGCACTACATGTGACTTTAGACCCATCTATATGGTTGATTCTTAAGTGCCTCTTCAAGTCAAGAGCAAATTGAAATAAATGATAAATGCTGGCATTACTGCCCACATCTTCTGATCAAATACACACAAAAAAATTACCCAGCTTTCACCCAGATACTGCTCTTTCGCTTTTAAAAACTGTTCTAAACTGGTCAGAAAGCTGATAGGTTCCCCAAAAATTCTAATAATGCACATTTAAAACAATCATTAATATTGAAACAAACACGAATATAATTGAAATCCTGCATCACTTATTCCCTTTTATAATGCCCTTTGCACATAGAAAGAAGGGAAAACAGCTTCCAAAATAAAACTTTAGAAAAGCTCGGGCATCCACAGAATCCTAGGTGCCTGTAATGTCTGGCAAGACAATGTGAGATTAATGAGAGGGATTGGTTTGGACGAGGCCAAGTATAATATTTCATGATTCAAATGACACAACATAAAAGAAGGCAAGTTTAGGAGATTAATGTATATTTAAGTCACAATCTTTGTTTTGGCATTACCACACCTTCCTGCCAAAGATCAAGGTGAGAGATTAACAGTCTCTGAGTCATTAGAGACTCATATGACAAACCCTTGACAACATGGTTTTGACCACTTCACATAGATTGCCATTGGTGATCAAAATTACCAACATAATAGTAAACTTTTTTTGTTTCTGCATTGGCCTGATTCTTGGACTGCTTACTTGTAGGTGTCATGTAATGCAGCAATATTCAAAGCCAAAACTTCCATCTCCTTTTCAACTAAAGGACCAAAGGAGCATGAAAAGCCAGTATATTTGGGGAAAACAATTAAGGCACTGAGTAGCCTGCTTCTACTTTGTCTCCATCAATGTCAATTGTATCTAACCCCTTATTAGCTCTGTGTTAGGTAACAAAATTTCACAAGCTCACTGGCTTATGCAGATGATTACAAATTTCAGTGAGGACTGTTGATGCTGAACAATACCATAACATACCAGTAGCAGTGTTGGCAGGCTGCTCCTCCAGGCCAAATTAGTAGAAATGGAACAAACTGCTTTGAGCTGATTTTCCAATCTGTCAGAAATCCTGCAGGGATTGGTGCCTGGCAGACTTCATACTTCTCTGTCCTGATGAGCACAGATCCCTGCAGACGGACCAAAGTCAAACCTATTTCCATGCATGTTGTTGTCCTTTTGATATTGGTGTCACTGCCAATCATCCATCTTGGAGCGTGAAGGGGAATCCCCCCTTGTCTTTTGCAATCTCTCCATAAAAGTATTTTCAAGACATCTCTTTAAATTTTAATGCTCCTTACTAGCTGCCTTAGCAACACTGGATGTCAGGAACACACCATCTGTCAGATGATGCTTTCTCATCATAAATGCCTCATTAATTATGGATGAACATATTCAATATGCATTGTCACTTATTGTGGGAAATCCTGGAACTGGTGGGGGATGCTGGAAGCTGGCTCTCCAGTTCATCTCCTGCCTGCAGCAAGACAGTTTCCAGGCTGAAAATCCAGTCTACCTTTGTGGCTATGGGCAATGAGTGAGAAAGAGCTCAGGGATGGCAAGAAAATGGAATTGGCCGGCTGCTTCACCTTTCCAACATCCTGAGTCAGCACAACATCACTGGCTTATATTTATGCTTCTTGCAGTATGTACTATTTATCAATCTTATCATACAACCAATGAAGTTCTACTGAAATGTAGTAAATTTAAATTTAACTTGTAATCCACTCTGGGTGACTGCAAGTGACAACATCCATATTATAGTTACTTGATGTGCAAAGCAATTAGAAGTTGTGATTGTGGAAAGACTTTCAATTGTAAAGTGCATTGGAATGTGTTCCTTGCTGAATTCTGGGATGGGAAAAGATAGCTGCTTGTAATTTAGTATAACAGTAATTGCCAATTGGTATCAATTTATGCACAAATGTTTTAACAACTTCAGGCAAGAGCAGATGCACAATTAAACCTGAAAATCCAAATGTTGCTGTCTGAGTTGAACAGCTCCAGTGTTAAGCTTTGTGAAAAAGGCCTTTCATTGCTTGGATTAACACTGAAATGTACTGAATAAAGTGAAGTTATTGAATCTGCACTAGAGATACGAATTAAACTCACCACTGAGAGTTAGAGCTGGTTTGAAATGATGCAAAGAGGCTGTTGTCAAGCTATGCATGGCCTATGTATATTTAATTAAGCCTGCTTTAGCACTCAGAGATATTTTAACAGTGTTCTAATTATTAATTACTGCTCAATGAAGAGATTGTGAACACCTCAAATTAACAATTATAAGGATGGAATCTTATACATTCAACTTTTAGTTATAAAATATATTCTAAAAATGTCAGGCTTTGCAGCTTTGTTTTATTTCTCTCTTTCTGTCTCTTTTTATCTCTCCTTCACTAAATACAATCTTTCTTTTCCTCTCTGTTTCTCTTTCTGTCCCTAAATTAAAAATGAATTCACCCGCTCCAGAAAACACTTATTCTCAGTCCTTGTGTCATTCATTTCACAATGATTGACTCTAACTAGTTAAGCTACTGAGTCAGTTCATTCAGGTCCTCGATGCCTGGTTTCCTGTGCTGTGATTTTTTTTTTAGCTCTCACTTCCAGCAACTTAGTTCAAAATGCCGTTGAGATTAAATGAGCAAATACAAGTCCAATTATTGGCATATGCCATTAGATTTATCCCTGTAGCAAATTATGACCCACAATGACAGCATTATAAGATGATGGAACTTCCTATGAATAAACAGCAGTTTTAGAAGCTGACTGACAACACCTTGAAATCAAACCTAATGGTTGGTGAACCTCTTGTCTGGCCTTAAGTTAGGATATAATATTAAAGTATGTCACCTTCACTTGCTCTCAGGTTCTGTACACAGCCTGACACCTACTTCTTGACAAGCAAGATTCAAAGCCTGAATCATTGATTGAAACAAAAACGTAATGTGATAGAAATCTGAAGCAAAAACAAAAATATACTGAGAAACACTCAGTATGTCAGGCAACATTGGTGGAGAAAGAAATAAGGAGTCAAAGTGAAGTGAAGTGAAAATGATTTTTTTATCATGTGACATCTGCATTATGAGAAAGTCAGGACAGTCCATGATGTGATTCTGGAAACATGTAAATGATTTTCTTCTCATGTTCATTCTGCTATTGGGTACTCTGGTGCAGTGAGCTCTGCAAGTTACTGGCACAACGTTTGTCCTTTTTTATATGAGCTCGGAATGCCCTTAGACCTCCTAAGTAACATTAGCTCTGGGTGTGCACATTTGTAGGATGTATCACCCAAAGTACACAGAATAGAGAGATTATAGTGTCAACCAGCATACAACGTTAATATGAAGCCAATACAGAACTCAACGTTCCAGTTAGTGCCCTCACTTAACTTCATATGAATTGTGAAATTTGAAAGAATCAAAAGTACTTACAAGTTAATTGCTGGGTACTGCCTGATTTCTTTTACAAGTGTTTAGCACTTTCCATAGTTGTTTCAAGTTGCAGAGTCTTCAGGGAATGTAATGGCAAGTATTGAAGGTCTTTTTGCTGACATCAAGGCTTTGCCATAAATCATCTGATCCCAGAGGTTCATTAGTAGCTTTCCTCTTGCAGTGCAGCTGAACTAGGAGAATGAGCAAAACAGAACAAACTGCTGGAGGAGAGAAGAGCTCCAAGTAGGAGACCATATTTGTCTAGGACGAGATTAAGGAATGTTTACTACCTCCTGAGTCTCAATGAAATTGAAGGTGTACAGTGTTAGATGTAAAATGCATGCACATCATGAAGACCTGCTCATGGAAATCAGATATAATCACAACAGCATCCTCCGAGTAGCATAAGGGCTATATTCCCATTGACCCTCAAGGTGACCATGATCGTGAATTTTAATGTGTTTGGTTCCTTTCAGTTTGGAGCTGGAGATGCATATAAATTTTAAGCATTTGCTTTTAACTGTAGAATATGGGGTAGTGGTAAGGATGAGAGCGGGGAGAGGATAGGGGTGGGAGTGGAGGAGACCCTAAACCTCACAGTCCATAGATAGCTGACCTTCTTTTATGCCATACAACAGCAGATAGAGGGAAAAGGCACCTTTGTTGGGATTACACTGTGAGAAGGGGTGTGAATATAAGATGGAAGAGTTAACCAGAGGGTCAAAGAGGGAGCAATCAATTTGAAAGGAGAAGGCAGGCAAAGATGTGTTTTGTGCTGGTTGATGCCAGAGGTATCTGAAATGGCAGAGGATGATCTATTGGTCATGGAAAGCATGGGTTGGAAGGTCACAATGGAAAGTCTATTGTCGTTCTGGGAATGAGGGGAAGAGATGAAAGCAGCAGTGTAGGACATTAAAAGGACACAGCTGAAGGTCTGTCAATTATTGTGGAGGATATTTTTTTTCTTTTTCATTTGCAGGATCTGGGTGTCAGTAGCAAGGCCAGTATTTATTGTTCATCCCTAAAGAAAGTGCTGATGAGCCTTCTTGAACCATTATAGTCTTTCTAATGAAAGTACTCCCAAGTGCTGTTGGATAATGTATTATCGGATAAGGAGCTAGCAATGATGAAGTGTCAGTAATCTACTTCCAAGTCTAGAAGTTATGTGATTTGGAGGCGAATGTGTAGGCAGTGATGCCCCATGTGCCTGATACCCTGGTCCTTATTAGTTATAAAGGTCAGGAGTTTTCAAGGTCCTATCAGAGTAGTCAGGTGGTAACAGCAGATGGGTACACACTGTTGATCTGTGGAGAGAATGAATGATTAGAACACTTGATAGGGTACCAAATCAAGTGGGCTTCTTTGTCCTGGCTGGTGTCAAACTTCTTGAGGGTTGTTGGCACTGCACTCATCTAGGCAAGTGCCAACACTCCTGACTTGTGGCTTTTAGATGGTGAAAATTCTTTGTGGTCCCCAGCATCTGATGTGCTCTCGTACCATGATTTTTATGTATCTGATCAGACTGAGTTTCTGGTCACTCTCACCTCGTCCTTGGAGTTCAGCTGTTTGCACCAAGGCTGGGATGAGATCTGGAATCAAGTGATCTTGGCAAAATCCAAATAAGCCATTAATCAGTGGGTTGCTGGGGAGCAACTGCAACTTGTTAGCAGTGTCAATGTCACCATTCATCATCTTGCAATGATTGAGAGTAGACTGTTTAGACACTTTCATAGATGAGTACGACTTCACCATCCATAAAAAAGCTTGACACTACCCAGGACAAATAAACACACTGATTGGAAAGTAATCAGCTGGATTGGATTTGTCCAAGTTTTTGGTGGACAGTCATACATACCTTAGCCATTTTCCACATTGTTGGTATTGGTATTAGAAAGATGATCGTAAAAGTAATGAGTAGATCTGCAACGAGTTGCCATGCTCTTGTGCCATCATGACCCATTGTCAGGTAGATGTCAGTGTTGTACTTGTACTGGAGCAGCTTGGCTAGAAGCACGACTATTTCTGGAATGCAGGTCAAGTACTACAGGCAGGAACTTGTCTCAGCCCTTGCTGTTGTTCCACTCTGCTGTTTTTTTTATATAACATTAATTGAATTGACTGAAAATTAGCATTTGTGATGGTGGGGATCTCAGGAGGAAGCATAGATGGATCACCTGTTTGCACTTCTGGCTGAGCACAGTGTCTTCAGCACTCATATTCTGGGCCCTGCCTTTGTGGAGGATAGGGATATTCTGGAAGCCACTTCATCCTGTCACTTGTTTAATTGTCCACCATCATTTGTGTCTATGGTCAGATTGCATATCTTTGATTGCGGTAAAAGGAACACTCATCAGAAGTATCGGTGTGTAGGTGACCTCTTCAGGACAAATTGTATGGAGACAGTGGGAAAATAGAATAAAGCTTTGACAGGAGGTAGGATGTGAGGGAATGCTGTGAAGGTAGTTGTGGGA
>JARFYF010000112.1:73511746-73531800 GCA_030265395.1 Rhina ancylostomus | reverse complement strand
CACCATGCACACTGGACAAGTGGAAAAGAATGATCCTCAGAGAGAGGAGAAATTAGCATTTATATTTGGAATTACAGGTTTCACTAATAATTGACATTCACACTAGTTTCTGATCATCAGTCCTGGAATTGAAGTCTACTATTGTTTTGATTGTGACATTAAGGATTCAGAGCTGGGCTATTCAATTGTCCCAATATAATTTATGACGTTGAATTCAGAGCATTGAACCCAAACACACAACAAATGCCTTGTCGAGACTATCTAATTAAGAAACCAGAACAAAAAAAATATATGCCCTGCAAGTGGTAGAAGATGATTTCACATCACAACAGTGGAAATTGTTGGACTTCTGCAAAACTGGTGCATGGACATATATTAAGTGGATGGATTAATTTTGACAGACATCTGAATGAAAACAATAAGCTTCCTCATTGTCAGTGCTATGATATGAAAATGACCTAAAAGTCATTCCAGTGGGTCCAAATCAATTGCTGTGAATAACTTCTTGTTATTAATCACCAGCCACTCACTGGCTGGATGCGAAGAATGTAAATTCAGACATCATCACAGAAACCATGATAGAGGATTTAATATCTATCTGGAAGCAGTTGTATCAAACAATAGTCCATAGTTTAGATCATTTCAATTTGAACAATTTATGAAGAGTAATGGAGAAAAGCACCATTTCACTTTATCCATCTACCCCGCTTCAAACGGGGAGGCAGGATGGTTGGTTCACATGGCAAAGGCGACATTGCAGAAACAGGTCATAGTCGATCAATTAAACATCACCTTGAAACATCAAGTTCTAGCATCTCTTCTAACTATAGAACAATACCACAATCCTCAACAGAAATCATTCCTGCAGAAACACTAATGCACAGAAGATTCAGAACAAAGCTGAGTTTTGCTTAGACCAACTTGAGGAATAATAATTGAAACAGTAAACATCAGTTCACAAGCCACAGAACTGCATGATGGTTTGTGTGCCGAGACCTCACAGTAGACTGGAAAACGAGGAGAAAGGGAAAACTGGAGGGAAACAATTCCAAGAACTATCTCCTAATTTTTGTGAGAGATTTAGCAAAGTTCATCACATCCTTAAGTCCAGTGCACAATATCTAAGAACAAAATAAAGAAGACCGTGGGATAGATGTTGCTAATGAGCCAACATTTAAAATGTCTTCTTAGAGTCAAGAGTAGTCAACATTAATCTGGAGATGGATGAAATTTGGACATCTGTTGCATCTGCAAACTCAACTCAAGTAGCGTAAGGCCTGCTACAAAGATCATCTTCATTGTGAAAACCCATGACTCAGTTAAAGTTATAAATATATCAAATCCATTTGTTTTGTTTTAGAAAAGGATATCTGTATTTTATATTCAATTATGTGTGATTTTGATTATGGTACATGTGTTAACTAACGTGCACAGGGAGAGTCTGTGTAGAACCATTGAATAAACTGGAGCTACCTTGTTTGATCTCCTCGTGCCTGATGTGTTTCAGTTTGTAATCTCTGCAATGGACTTTGCTACAAGCTAAAAACTCACAGAGAATACATACTTTACATATCAGGGACTGAAAGTCACCTGCCACACAGAGCAAAAGGATATGCTATGTGTTGCATTGCAACCATTGAAGCAATTCTTTCACTTAGGATGCTTCAGTAAAGAAGTGTGTTGTTGTTGGAAGCAAGATCTTTTTCAGCTTTGAGTACTTTTCCTGTCAGGCCCATAACTTATGCAAAAGGTCCAGCATTTTACCTTCAAGGATGTACATGAGCCAATTTTAACTTATTCCACCTATGGTAAAGGGGTGGTGGCAGCCCAAAAATGGCATTACAATATTTGTTTATCCATTTTATGAGATCTGAATGTCACTGGCAAGGCCAGCATTTATTGCCCATCTGAGATTTCCCTGGAGAAGTTGATAACGATCCACCTTCTTACACTACTGCAGTCCTCCTGTTGAAGGTGGGTTGGGAATACGAAGATTAGACCAGTGATGAAGGAATGGTGATATACTTCCAAGGCAGGATGATTAGTGACTTTCAAGGCAGGTGTTTCCATGCGTCTGCTCACTGTTTTTCTTGGTGGTAAGGGTCAGAGTTTTGAGAGGTACTGTTAGAGTAGCCTAGGCAGTTGAGAGCAGTACATTTCATAAAAGGTGCACCCTGCAGCCATTATGTGCTTATCATGGAGGGAATGAATGCTTAGAGTGGTGGATGGGGTTCCAAAGGAGTTGATTTGTCCTGGGGTTGACCTTCTGGAGAGTTATTGAATTGGCACTCATCCAGGCATGTGAAGGGTATTCTTATGCTTCTCACTCGTGCCTTATGGGTGATGGAAAGGCTTTGGGGTTTCAGGGCATGAGTTATTCTCCACAGGCCTTTGACCTGCTCTTGTATCTAAGGTACTTATGTTGATGATCCATTTGAGTCCTGGTTAAATAGAGACTTAAGAGCATTGACCATGGGGGATTTGGCTACGGTAATGCTACTGAATGTTAAGAGTAGATGTTTGAACTCTCTCTTTTTGAAGATGACACTTGTGCTTCACATTTGTGGCTTAAATGTCACTTGCCACTATTGGCCCTTGCTTGAATGTTGTCTAAGTCTTGCTGTCTGTAGACATGAACTGGTTCAATTGCTGAGAAGTTGCATCCTACAGAAAAGTTTTAAAGACTGTTTTTCTCTTCTTCTGTTTATATCAACAGCAAATCAAGCAAATACAATGCCCCAGCTGATCTGATGCTTGATGGTATACACCTGGGATTTGTTGGCTTTTTAGGCATGATTTTTCCAAGTGAGTGCTTAGTCCAGTCAGGTCTGATCTATTTTCATTTGTTTGCAATAATTTTAAAAAATGTTTTCCCTCTTAGCTTACATTAGGTGAGAAGTTGCACTATGTAATATTTGTGCTTAATGGAAATGATCACAAAAGAAGTAAAACAATCCACGTGGAGGCTAATAGATCAAGATAGGTTTCCGTTGACACTGGCACTCATTTGGTTTTTCACCCAACTGTCTGATTAATCAGCCTAGACAGTGTGAAGTAGCAAGGTATTTTACCATAGACTACATCAAGAATATCGTTTGACCTGTAGGCGTCAAAGTTCTTATGTATATGTGTTTTCAAGCAGCCTTACCAAAGACTGTGATCTGAAGCTGTAACAAATCATTTTATTACCTTTCATGATTATGGAATGACAAAATAAGTGATATTGCCCCAATTATTGTCTGAACTTGATTATTCTGCACAAATCAGAGACTTTGGCATCTTGTGGTTTTCATGGATTAGTTCTGCAGCTGGTGGTGGCTTTTCCAGTAAATTGTTGAGGCCATTAATCATTTGTTAAGATGATTCATCATCCGTTGGAGCAACTTGTGCTAGGCGAGAATTTGCAGTGTATAATTTTTGTGTTTAATGGAAATATCTCACTTAAATAAGCACAGAAATATTGCACAAATGGTGGCTCATCACCACCTTCCTGAGGACAATTTAAGATCAGCAATAAAGTCAAGTTTTTCCAGTTCCATCTACGTTTAATGTGTGAATAAAGAAAAGGTGGTATCTGCTTCAGAAAAAAAAATTAACAGTGTAATATCTAGGGTATTAAGAAAGTTTGAATTCTTTCATTTCCAGCATGTTGCTTTGATGACATGAAACAAACCACCTCCTCAGCCAAAGTGAGATACCTGTGGTTGGCCATTCCACATTGCAGCTTAGTTGGCTGGAACTGTTGATTTTAATTGACTGTTTTAAAAGGATCATGCAGTGTTCAAATATTGAAAACTTGAAAACAAGCTGACACATCTTGTTGAAGTAACATTGAAACATGGCATTGAGCCACTATTGTATTTATATGGAATTTTATTCATAGAGTATCAACTGTATATTAATTTAGACAGTAGTATCACTTTACCAGTGTGCTGCAAAATTTCTTCGATGTACATCAACCGCAGTGATGTAAGCAAAACATGGGAACCATTGTGACCATATTATCATTTAAACTCAGTCAGTCACACACTAGCATTTTCTGCTCCATCCCATTTCTGCACCAGTTCATATATTCTTTCACATGAAATGCCTGAATTTTCAACTGCATCAGAGGTATGGTTCATTAACACTGATGTGTGACTCTTGGGGCAAATGCATCATTTGTTCTGATTCATTTCCCTCATTATGCATACACTATTATGCAGGCACAAACACTTCTATGCAAAATATTCCAAATAGTACAGGTCTGTAGGGATCATTTCTGGCTAAAATGGAACACTCTTCACAGGAAACATCAAATGCACAGATATTAAAGGACATGTGGAGTATGGAATCCTTATCTTAAGGAGATATCTGTTGGAAAAAAATTAATAGTCTATTAGAAATGATATGACAGTGGATCAACATGGGCATACACCATTTTTATTCAATTGTATTCTGACGGAATTAGGACCACTTTACATTTACATTTGAACTTATAACCTGTAAGTGAACATATTCAATCTAAACAATCCCATTTCATCATTCATTTAACTATTCTGCTTAGAAAATAAAAAATATGTTTGACACTTTATCATTTTTTCAAAACATAATTACTGGAGATTAAAATGTCCTCTTGTTTTAAGTTTGCTCCTTTGCAATTTTGCCCATTTAAAATTATTGCCTTTGGAAATCTATGCCATGGAGTGATTAGGGAAAGGTTTTGTGAAATGGTGTGAATGGAAAGGAGGAATTAACAGAAAATATTTGGTCAGTTGAAATTCTATATAATAGGAGTGTATGTGGGAGGGTTTAATGGTTGCCTTTGAACATAAAACACATTTGATTCCACAAGTAGCAATGCGTTCATAAAGGAGATAAAATTCTGAGTGTCAACTGATAAGAAATGACTGAATGATAATGACATATGGGGCCCAAAGCTCAGCAGGATAAAGACTCCCAGTGCAGAACCAATAGTGCAATACTTAAAATGACTTCATTGCCCAGGTGTAACCTTAATTTTACCTGCTGGCTCTACCCTTGAGACGTTTACTTCAATCTCACTAAAGAACTTGCTTTTACTGAAGACTATGACTGTATCCTGGGAACAAAATCGTTATTTCAGTAAAGTTGGGAAAATAAAATGAAGGGGGAGATGTGAAGAGAGATGTGCTGCAAACTGTTAAACAGAAGACAGTTATGTGATATGAAAGATAATCAACTGCAACAGGAGTACAGGAGGCCTCAGACTTAACTCCAGATAATCTGTTGAAATTTCACCTGTAATATATCAATGCCACTGAAGTCCAAGCATAGATAAGCATGTTCTCTTTAGGTTGGAGGTATTCAGATCTTTGCATTCTGATATCAGATAGATTCACAAACGAGACAGCAATGAATGAAATAGTTTTAATCGTCCAAGCCATCAAGTTTCAAAAACAGAGCAAATCTGAAAGAAGGAAGCATAAAATCAAATAGAATTAGGTGGCCAGGGGTCTCAGTAATGAATTGCTAAGACTGTCAATTTCATAAAACTCATGGTCGGTGGTTTGAATTCCTAAGGTCAGAGGATGGTGGGCAAGTAAAGATTTTGTATATGAAGCTGTGAAATATGAAATATTGGATAAAGAAACAGACTGATGAAAGGTTTTCAACAAGCTGAATATTGCTTGTTTTTAGCAAGATCATAATTGTGACATGGGTATGAAAACAATAGTTTGGTTGCTTGGACCTTTAGTTCCTCTCATTTAAAAAAAACTAGTTAAAATGCCACACATATGCTCTTTTGTGAAAGATCTTTGCAGTCAAATAGACACTTTTGAAGGATGGTGGCTGTTATCCATAGGATATGTAGCAGATAATTAGTAAATAAAATCCCACATAGAGCAATGTACTAATGACAAATTTATCTCTTTTAGTAATGCTGAGCAAGGAATAAATGTTGACCAGAGCTCCAGGGATAACTCCCAGCTCATCTTTGAATCTTCAACATCCATCTGTGAGACTACACATAGACTCAGTTTAATATTTCATCTGAAAGATGGTACAACACGCCCTTCACAATGCACTGATTGTTTGTTTAGTCTATGTGCTGAAACCTCTAGAGTGATTGTAAGTTCAAGAATGGGAGGGAGACATAACCTCCTAAATTATAAGGTGTTTGCTAACAACTGAGCTACAGCTGTAACTAATACATCTACAACAAGAAGCACAGTAGCAAGAGGAAAAAATAGATTTGTGTTTCAAAATTTTCTGTGTTAGGTTTAACACTGGGAAAATTTCTTCTAACAAAATCAAAATCATATCTCTTTGATCGAAGGTCAGAATGTGATCAACCTGAGGATCAGTGTATGGAAGATATGGTTCTCATTAGTCAGAAAGCAAGGCAAGAGGTGCAAGCTCGACACCAGGACTCAGGGAGATTACCAGTGAAAAAATATCAAGAAAAAAAGAGTAACAATTGAAGATCCTAATTGATACTCTCCTCCTCTCCACCCCACCCCCAATGCCATCTCCTGGTTTTTATCTCCCCTATTCCCTCCTCCTCTCCAAGTCTATCTCATTTCTTTTCTCCCATCAGAGTTAAAAATACCTCTAATGAGCATGGAATTCTAGAGTTACACAGGAAGCAGATATCAGAAAGGCCTCACCTCACATGATTAATTACAACAATTGTCCTGTGATTTTTTAACTTAGGCAATTACTCAAATCTGACATGACTGCTGCAGTCTTCTAATCAGCCCGAATTAGGAGGCAGATGAAAGGGACAATGATGCTTTTTTTATGGTTCTGGCTGGCTTTGCAATTTAAAATGATCAGGTATCAGGCCTGCATAAACACATTTTTGAAAGCCATGATGTACAGTAGCAGATTGAAAAGATGTGTTCACTAATTATTTGTTGCAGACATGTAAAATAAGGAAAAGAACCTTGGTTAAATATATAGTAGAGTGAAGTTTGGGCTCTGACCTCTTATAACACCATAGCTGTGTGCAGTACTCTACAATTCAGCTTGACCACGGGGTGTTGGTAATAAAGGGTTGAAGAAGCCACATGGCATTTGTCACATATGAATTAGCATATCTATATGACATTTCTCTGTAATATGATTACATGCCTTTACTCTCTTTCCTTAAAGGATACATTTTCTAGCAGGTCTGATTCTTCCCACTGGTACAGAACCAGCAAGTAAAGGCAAAGGAACAGCAAAGAGATTAATTTTACTGGATCTCTGTCCTACTGCTGCACTCCTTGATTGACCCATTGGCCTTCTATCAGCAACCTTCATTTCCCTGTGCAAATCCATGAAGTTTGGAGATGAATGATTAAATGATTACCTGATGTTCTGGTAGTGAGTGTACTGCCTGTTCACCGTGCCCACATAAAATTCGCAGAGGTGACCTGGGAAGTTCTGAGAATTATGGGAATTGTAAAAGCATGCAGCATTTCTAAATGTAACCTTATTTTGATCTCAGGTTATTGTACATTTTTTTAAAGATGATGCAAGTAAACAGTGAGGTGTTTGCAGCCACTTGGATAATTACTCACATATGATAAGTAGTTGGAGGCAGTGACTCAGAAGCCTGCACAGTGCTGTGGGCTTTTTTTATGGAAAAGGCCCATTGGGGTCTCCAGCATTATAATTAAATACAATAGTATTTTGGAAAGAAAGAAACCATTAAAGTAAAAGAGGTAAGGCTAGGTTTGCTTGCACCAGAGGTAGATTGTCAGAACCCACACTTAAGCAAATAGTTGTAGCCACAGATTTAAGACACCTGCTCAATAATCTTTGGGAGAAATTGCCTCTGTAGCCTGTCTCATTGTAGGTAGTCATTGCAGGAGTTGTGTGGCTTACTTGACTTAGACATTCATTGGTCTTTATCTAGTTTGTCAATATTGATTTAATCTTCAGTGCATAGAAATCTGGATGAGCTGCCAATTGATTATCACCAACTGCCAAACAACTGCCAAAGATTAATTTCACCTCTAAAGTCTTCAACTATTTGATGACTAGTTTCATTAAACTAAATGTTTAAGAAGTTTCAAGCAAGGTTCAATGATTTCTTTGTCACAAATGTTACTCCATTTTATGTAAGATGTGGGAGATGTGGTCTATGAAATTTAATATACTGGGAATTTTGTCAGGGCGTCATCTGATCAACATTCATGATCTGGCTTCTACTGAAATTACACCAGATGATGTGGGGAAACAGCAATGAAATCGTTGTTTCAAAGCTGATTCGGTATCCATTTACCAAAATATGGTAACTCTGCAGGATGCCTTAATTACTCTAAAAATGTGTTAGGAATTAACAAAGTAATTGTATAGAAATATTTGTATTTAACCTCTCTGTAAGTGTTCATTCACAAGAGTAAGAGTTACTCTCTGTGCAGCTGAGCAAAGCTACTGCTTAGTCAGCAGAGTGAGGAAATGAGGGGATCAAAAGAAATCTCTGAAGCTACTAGAAATCTGAAATAAAAACAGAAAACACTGATCAGGCATTTTCTGTAGAGGGAGAAATAGTTTGGATCTTTTGTAGAAACAGAATAAATTGGAAATAACTATTTTAAAATAAAGAGACAGGAAAATGGGGCAAAATAAGAAATTAAAAGGTAGAGAATAGGAGTGATTAAATGACAAGAGAAAAAATGGTGCAAAGCAGATGAGGTAATAACAGTTTGTGATGTACCAAGGTGGAACAGAGAATCATCTTAAATTGCAGGTGTTCAATCCATTTGAGTTTTCTTTTTATGTTCATCAAGTAAATTGAGATGCTGCTCCCAGAATCAAAGTTAACCATGGCTAGTAACAGCAGGATAGCAATTTGGGAAGCTTTCCTGCTTCTATTCATAACATCTCGTGGGAGTAACTGAGCTAAAGTATATTTTTAGAATAAAGTAATTGGTGCTTTATGATAATCAAGGAGGAGGCTTAGAAATCTCTTGTCAACAAAATTCAATTTATCATATATGTAAATTTACTCTATATGTAATATGTACTATATTCAGATGAGAAGTGGTTGATGAGACAACACAGAAGCAGCTTTATGTTGTCCTCAATGTAGGAAATCTTCAAATTGACACAGTCCACCATATCTTTCACTGTGCAGAAGTGACACATTAACCTTGTGAGTGTAAAAATATCTTCTAAATTATAAAACCAAATGTGAATAAAAATAGAGATGTGACACACCAGGACGGAAGAAAAGAGGACTAGAAAAAAAATAAAACCCAGATCCAACAACAAGATCAGAGCAGCTACAAAACTGTTTAGTTTATGTATTCACCTCTTATTCATTCCAGTTGAAAAGTAGTATTGTTTGTCTATCAAAGGAATTCTGTTCTGAACTTATAGCAGTGCCCTATCTTGTGACTTTTGAATTTTGCAACTAATTTTTCACATGGATTTCATGTGGATTCCAAGCTCATGTCCTTCCATCACAATGACAAAGTACCTCTGTAAAGCTAACACTGTACTGTACTAAAGCCCAAGACTCTCATAAATAGACACCGCCACTCAGAGGGAGAAGTAGGATGGTCAACTTCTCAACATTAAACGAAGGTTCAATTTTAAAAAGCTTAGAAAGGGCAATGAAACAAAATATTAATGAATGCAAAAGAGTTCTTGGAGAGAACTGAACTGAGAGATATTGTGAGAAGCTTAATGGTTAGGGCTAATCTATGTAAGTGGGATTGACTTTATTTAGATAACTTCCTCTTCTTAAAATTCTAGGTCTGAACTCTGGAATGAGCTCCCTCACCCGTCATTTATTTTAGTCAGTGTGTGTCAAGATTATACCAACCACGTTCTTCAACTCAAACGTCTCTTCTAAACCCGCTAATATCTTTATTATGAAAAGAAAGATTTTCAAGGCAACCTTACCCTGTGTCTGGTCAGTGTCATTGTATCCTATTCTTAACTTTATCTCCATTGCTGGGATAGACTGCCAACCATTAGCATCCATAAACCCACTGATTCCTAAAGCAACAATATCGCGACAGTATACCGCATCACTTGTGTAAGAACTCTATTCCATTCTTCTAGTTGCCCTTATCTTGTTGCAGTTGTTGTGATAATGCCACTTAAGTTGCCAAAACTTATAATCTGTTTCTTTTTTTCTCATCCAAGGACTCTCTCCTCCCCACCACCTCCCGACAACAATTTACAGAGTCCTCGTTCGTCATTGGTCCATTTGCCACAAATCTGCTCCTCCCATTTATCCTGCTTCAACTGCAACCTCACAATTCTCCACTCTAAATTAGGCTGCACCAAGCTCAATCATGTGCAAAGACAAGGGATCAGAATCAGAATTATATGATGTGCGATGTGAAACTTGTTGTTTTGCAGCAACAGTATATAAAAATCTAGAAATTATAAAAAAAATAAATAGTGCAAAAAATATAATGAGGTAGTGTTCATGGGTTTATGAATCATTCAGAAGTCTGATGGTGGAACGGAAATCTGAATCATTAGCAGCTCATCCGGATTAAAACCAGCAGTAGACTGTAGAGTCACGTGGTATTTAAATAAGAGGTTAGCTAATTCATTGTGACAGTGGGGTAATCTTGGAGAATTCGCTTTCTTAGGCCTTTGAACAGACATTTAGATTCTCTACTGCTTTATTGGAAGCACTGTGATACTGAAGGGTCAAAGGTTATTTGAAAGGTTACATTCTTTAAGACTTTCAAATACATGCAAAATGAAAAGTTGACCATTTTCAACACTATTTCTGCTGATATTCTGTGCCCAGCAAAGATGCTTCTCTACTCTTTAATGGTATATTCTGTAATCTACTTGTCTGACTTTGCAAATGGCACTGTTGAACACAGGAAATTATCCTTCCCCTTTTGACAAAAATTGACATGGACCCACTGGAATGGTCAAGTCAGCCATTTCCCTGGTTAAAGTGGTGTTTTAGGTAATATTGCTCTCCATTCCCAGCAAACTTTGTTCAGCCGTGGCATAAATCTCTTGGCAATAGCCTTTATCTGTACGATTCCAGTGTGCATGACATGTATTTCAGCTATAATCCTCTTCCTTACAACATTTGAAATGACAATTTGATGTCCCCATTTTAAACATCCTTGGTCATTGATATTTCAAGTGTGTGATTATAATATGGCTTTAAGCTTCATTTGTGTGCTTGTCTAGGTTGGTCAATCCTCCCAAAGTTAATGGATTTGCCTTACCGCTACGTCTGGTTCAGTCACGTGTGCACAAAGTTGCAGTATGAATATCAACTGATTCATGCATAGAGCATCAGGTTGAGGAGTAAATAGTTCCACCTAATCAATTTCTGGTCTTGTTAACAAATTCTTGTCTTTATCTCTGGTTGCTTACTGTCATCCACTGCAACTGTGGGTAACTTCAGCTTCTAACCATTAAGTCACGCTGTGCATTACATCTGCCCCAAGGTTTTCAAAACTTATCCTGAATAAAACTCAAGACTGATCTTGTTCTTTATTAGAGGTAGGTGAGTGTATTGATCTTCACACTAATGACTTCCCATCAGTTGAGACTGTATCTCCCTCTGCAGTTGGATCCTTGACCTCCTTATCAGGAGACCACAGTCAGTGTGGATTGGTAGTAACGTCTCCTCCTCACTGACAATCCTCAAGGATGCGTGTTTAGCCCATTATTCTAGTCTCTCTACACTCGTGACTCCATGGCTAAGTACAGCTCAAATGCCATCTATAAATTTGCTGATGTCACCACTGTTGTTGGCAGAATCTCAGATGGCAATGAGGAGGTTTACAGGAGAGAGGTAGATCGGCTGGTTGAGTGGTGTCGCAACAACAACCGCGCACTCAATATCAGTAAGATCAAGGAACTGGTTGTGGACTTCAGGAAAAGAAAGTCGGGAAAACTCACACCAGTCCTCATTGAGTGATCATTGGTGGAAAGGTTGAGCAGTTTCAAGTTCCTGGGCACCAACATCTCAGAGTATCTATCTTGGGCTCAACACATTGATGCAATCATGAAGAAGGCACACCAGTGGTTCTACTTCATTAGGACTTTGAGGAGATTTGGTATGTCACCAAAGACTCTTGCCAGTTTCTACAAGTGGAGAGCATTCTGACTGGTTGCATCACAGCCTGGTATGCGGGCTCCAATGCATAGGATTACAAGAGGCTGCAGAAGATTGTGGACTCAGCCAGCTCCATCATGCGCAAAATCCTCACCCCCATCAAGGATATCTTCAAGAGGTGGTGCCTCAAGAAGGTGGCATCCATCACTAAGGACCCTCACCATTTGGGACATGCGTTCTTCTCTTTACTACCATCAAGGAGGAGGTACAGGAGTCTGAAGACCCACACTCAATGTTTCAGGAACAGCTTCTTCCCCTTCATCATCAGATTTCTAACAGGTCCATGAATTCATGAACACCACCTCGTTATTCCTTTTTTTGCATTATTTATTTTTGCAATTTATAGTAATTTTATGTGTTTGCACTGTACGGCAAAACAACACATTTCACTTCATTTATCAGTGATAACAAATCTGATTCTGATTCTGATAACCTTAAAGTCCCAGAATATATGCTTGTGGCATAGATGCAATATAAGATAAATTCTTTACCATCTGCAGCAGTTGTGATAGTGTATAGATTCCATTTTTGTGACTTCTGATTGTAAATTTAATTCTCTCTCTGGTAAAGTTGCATTTGATACAAAGGTCATGCATGTTGTCTTTTGTTTAGTTTTATAAGATCCTGCCAAACATTTCTTTTGCTGACATTAGAGCAGATTCCATAAAAGAACAACTGCATAAAGAATGACTACTAAATGCAATATAACAATGGCTTGTGTCGCTGGCAGTCAAATGATGCTGTCCTTGTTCCTGGACCAAGGTTTTGAAAGTTATCATTTGTCTGCTGGCCAGTCAATAGATTTATGTCTGGCATGGCCAGTATTCACAGGTAGTCTAGGTTGCCTTCTCCCAGACACCAAATCAAACTTTTTAGTCTTTATGTGTCTAGCAGATTCTACTGGACCTTTTCACCTCATAGACCACACAGGATTATGTTTCCCAATGTGTGATCCAAAAACTCACCAAAATTACAATTCTTTGATAGGTCTCCAATGTAACAATGCAATCACTCCCAGCTTTTGTTTGTGTTTTCCTAATTCATAGCTCTCTGCTACATATAATGGATGTGGGTTTAAGTATTCATCTAATTTCAGAATTACCTCTGTGAACAGGATACCTAGAGCTTTCTATAAAGCTTTTAAGTTAATGAGTATATGATACAACTCAGAGCCATTTTCTGTAAGTAATATTGCTCTCTTATATTCCCTCACTGTGGCATTCAATGTCTGTACAATTTCAGCACTGTGCTCCAGTAAGAATACTACAGGGCATGAAAAACATCTCTGTCCCACCTCACTAGAAAGGATGTGAACCACTCATAACTATTTTCATACTTTGCCAGGCTGTCTATGAAGCTTGTTTGTGCTTGAATAGCAAATTAGGTTGCAATGGTGAAGCCTCCTGTATGTTTACACTTTTACTCTTATTTGATTGCAAACTTCCACTGGCCTCCTTGCTTTCATTTTACTTTGAAATTAGCTACTTGAGGGCTGCTGTCTAGCAAGCAAATATAACTGCCTGGAGTTCTCCAGTCTCCCTTTGATCCAAACTTTCTGAGCACTTGTCAGGAGAGTGAACCTTCAGGGTTCATTTCTACCATTTGTCCTTGTAACAACAAAATTTTATCATAATCTTTGAGATGACCACACTGCTCTTGCTGTGGTGCATTTATTTGTAGGAATAGACTGCAATCCATTTGGACAGGAGAGTCATGTGGTATGCTTGCTTTGTAACAAGTTAACAACACTGACTGGAACACAGTCTGCAGCAGAAGACTCAATATGTGGAAACATTAGTATTCTACTTTGCAAATAAACCAGGGCCTCTCTCTGGATCTATTTATACTGTGCCTTAATGTATTTGTGAAGACATCACCCTAACATAATTTCCTGATCCTCTTCAGCAGTAGTAATAAATTGAAACTGGACTTTGGATACTGCTAGAATTCAGAAAAAGTTGAGTTACAGTAATAGTTTCAAGACAGAGGAGCTGCAAACAATGACTTGAAATGTTAACTTAGATTTCCCCTCTCTATAGACACTGCCTGATCTGTTGGGTACATCCACCATCGACCAGGAAGTATAGGCATGAATTTGAAAGTTGAAAACACTTGCAAAGACTTATGAGAGGAAAGAGAGGTTAGAGGTGGTGCAATAATTTGCAAAAATAGGATTGAGAATGGGTTTTTGTTAAGAAGGGAGTGGAAAATATGGTTTTGACAGGAAGAAGCACTGTACTTAGGGAGTAATAGTATTAGCTTGGTGACTAACAAGGGAAGTCAAATGGTCAACAATTTAGTGTGGATTTAAGGGACTAGAAGATGGGTCTCAGTTAACGGAACATTTCAGAGATTGCAAGAATGGCGATAGAAGTGAAGTAATAACAAGCACATATAAAATACAAATGGGAAATGCTGAAAATGTTCAACAGATAAGGCAGCATCTATGAAAAGATATCTTTATTAGTCACGTGTACAACGAAACACACAGTGAAATACATCTTTTGCGTAGAGAGTTCTGGGGGCAGCCCACAAGTGTCACCGCGCTTCCAGCGCCAACATAGCGTGCCCACAACTTCCTAACCCATACATTTTTGGAGTGTGGGAGGAAACTGGAGCACCTAGAGGAAACCCACGCAGACACACAGGGAGAACATACAAACTCCTTACAGACAATGGCCAGAATTGAACCCGGGTCTCTGGCACTGTAATAGTGTTAAGAGAAACAGGGTCAATGTTTCAGGTCTGACAAAGTAACAGTAACTTTAATTTTCTTTTCATAGATGCTACCTGACTTGTTGAATGTTTCTAGTGCTTTCAGGTTTTATTTCAGATTTCCAGCATTTGTGTTTTTTTCCCATTTTAAATTACATTTATATAGTGGTCTAGAATTGCTTGTGAAAATGCAAACTAAAATAACACTGCACTTTGGATCAATTCCATGCAAGGTGCTGAGTGTGTAAATGTCTGATTTCCAGACTGTTAGCATGGTTCACTGTGGTGCATTTATATGCCGGAATAGACTGCAATCCAATTGGACAGGAGAGTCATGTGGTATGCATGCTTTGTAACAAGTTAACAACACTGACTGGAACACAATCTGCAGCAGAAGATTTAATATGTGGAAACGTTAGCATTCTACCTTGCAAATAAACCAGGGCCTCTCTCTGGTTCTATTTATACTGTGCCTTAATGTATTTTACTAACACGTGATAACCATGTGCAATCTCAAGATTAGTATTAGAAACACAAATGTACATATAATCACCATGACAGGAGATTTTAAAATGCCTATTCTGAACAGGAATCGCCACATCAAAGAGCAGGCTCAAGACAGAGACAGAGGAAGCCTTCTGGTTAAGTTGCGCTTCTCTCGATGAAGCCCAGCTTCCTCAGCACATTTTCATACATCAACCTTGCAGCAGTAGTGCCAAATATGCTTCATTGCTCTGTGGCCTGAGGCTTCTGTATGTAGTCATCTTACATTGCTCTGTGGCCTGAGGCTTCTGTATGTAGTCATCTCACATGCATGAAGCCAAAAATTCAATTTTTCATTGCAAACTAGGTAGTCAATCAGATTTTGTGATTAATCTTGCTATTCAAATCAATTGTTTCATGCATAAAAATTGATGTTGAATTGCAAGGGAAATGCCTTTAATGTAGGTCTATCCGAGGTGCTGCCTCAACCCATAATCAGAAAACTGTCATTGAGCCAAAGAAGTGTTGAAAAATGATATTAAATATTTCATAGATTGGATTGACTTTAAAGAGCTCAAAAAGCAGGAAAAACAGAAAGGTTTAAAGAGGAATCTCACAGTTTAAGCTGCAAGGGGTCAGATTTGGAACATCTCAGATCATTGTACGGCTGCAGTGATTGCTACAGAAAAAGAAAGGTTAAATCTTGCGGGACTTTGATGTGGAAATAGGTATCTTACATTTATGATCTAGTTGGATTAGGAGATAATCTAGGCCAAGTGAATCCAGGAAGCTGAGTGAGCAAGACAGTGCAGGTTAATGGAAAGGGAGCAATCACCTGTGAACCGAAGAGATAATGTTGCTTCAGGGTTTCAACAGGGATAAGCCTTCAATGAGGTTTGGTTTAGAAGACAAAGGAAATAGGAAACGCAACAGAGGCTGAAAAATGGACGGTAACAAGGAGATATGTGGGCTCCTTGGGCAGTGTTGGAGATGGAGGCTGGGATAATGGATTTAAGGAGATGCTCAGTGCAGCTGCAGCTAGTTAGGAGAGATAATGGGAAGGTGAATCAATAGATCAGCTTTTCTCTCAGTGTACTGCACTGCCAGTTTTATTCATTTCTCAAAAACTGATGAAACACTGTGACTTTTGAGCTGCTGAAGAATCAAACAGACCAGTCTGGCACCACCGTCAACAGTGGCATGAAATACACAGAGCACCTCCTGTCCTTTAATGGCTGTCTGCATGATGACAATTCCACCTTAAATTAGGCACTAGTGGACTGATTAAAATATTATCATTCAGACATGCTGGATTTTATTGAACAATTAAAATATAATTATACCTAATGTTGCAGGAATGAGGCACCTATCCAGAGCCAATATTTTCCCAGAGATCAAATTACCATTATAGAACAGGGACATTTTTTTTCCACCAAATTCTCTGTAAACATTAATATATCATGAAAGATTCATGAAAGGTTTCTGTGGAGATAATTGTCTCTCAGAGAGGAATCCTGTCTTATCTCTATTAACTCTGATTAAAATCCCAGCACTCAATTGGAGGGAGGGAAATTGCACACTGTGGGGAATTAGAGAGCAAGAGTTACTCTCAGTCCTCAGGGCAAAGGAACAATGTTATCAGTCAATTATATCAAATAAAGTGGGGAGGAGTGAAGCCTACCCTCTTGATTATACGACGAGCCTTTCATTTATCCCTTGCCTGCCCAAATGAGTAAGTGGTTAGTCTTCCTTGTTTGATTATATAAAGTACAAAATTATTCTAAAGCTTGTAACCTTGACAGAATGATTTTGACCATAGTAAACAAAGACATCTTACATTTACGTAGTAATATGTCCCAAGATTCCATATGAGAGTGTAATCGGATCCAAAGATTCATATTGACCCAAACATTAGTTAGGCTAAAGAAGTAGGTTTTAAAGTGGGTCCTGGAAGGTAGAGAGGTGAAAAGCTTCAGGGAGTGAATTCAACTGCCTGGATAGATATTGAGCCAAGGAAAGCTGGGATACAGAAAAAGAATTTGTAGGAAGATGCATTCTGTTGATAGTTGGTGGCCAATGGTAGAAGGGTGTGTATAGCTGTAGAGAGAGATTCAAATGAGCAGATGCAAATTATCAGTCTAGGTTCTAGGTGGACCTGAAGCTAATGTGGGTCAGTGTATAGAGGCGCTGAGTAAACAGGTTTGAATATGAGGAGTTGATCCTTGGATCAGCTGAAGTTTATGGAATCTGGAACATAGGAAGATAAAGGCTCATCTCAGTGTCAAATACACCATCAAGGCTACGAATTATCAGATTTACCCTCGGATACCTATTGGGGTGAAGATGGTGATCTGGAGATGTCTGTGGCAGCAATTGGAATTGAAATGCAAAGTTAATTTGGCTTATACAATTAAATCAAGAATTCTTGTACGTCTTTTCAGTCATCTGCAAATCTTCTCTGTGCTAATTGCGCTTGATTACAAAATCAATGGCTATTATATTTTAATTATTATAGTCATGTGCTGATGGCTGATTTGTAGAGACCATGTGATGATCCTTCTGAACTTTATTTAAGATAAAAAGAGAAGTATTGCTGATTCTGCCATATCTGTTGTGACTGTTAATCAAATGTATAATAATAAAATGGTGGTTAATTTTCTGACATGCATCTTTACGAAAGGTTATGTAGTGGAAATTGGTTAGATTGCTGTTATCTATCATTTAATTTTGTCCACTTATTTTTATGTCCCCTTAGTTAAATGAACTAGCTTTTGGTGTGCTACTGTCGCACTGTGCTGGTAATCCTTCAGTATTTCTTCTGTTGCTTCATTGTAGCTCCCTAGATAGTGAATGCTGGCAGGGTGTTCAGTTCAGAAGCCATTTCACCCCATCCTGACTCTGTCCTCATCTGACAGTCTATTAGGTGCTGTTTCCAGCCTGAACATTACAGAGTGTAGTCTGTGACAACATTTTTTCCTCTCTAATTCATGAATGATGAAGTAAATTCTTACATCTCTACCATTGTCAAGTTGCAATCAACAAATTCCTTGTGGACTGAATATCAAACCTTTGACCCTTTTGTCTATTTAGTTAAATGATCAGTTCACCATTCAAACCAACAGGGAGGTATATATTAATTATCATTGTAATTAGATCACATTACAACAAAATAACATGTAATAATTAAGAATGTATTGCTGTGAATTATTTTATAATTACTGAATTATCCAGCTATAACCACAGCCCTATTAAACTAAAACAAGTGTAATTGAGTTGGTAACATGCTCCACATAGAATACATATTAAACGGGGGTAGTCAAGTTTATGGCTTACTCCAAGACACTTGTGGTCCAAATTCTGAGATGCCAGGTGTTCTTTAGAGCACACTACCTTGCTTTGAATTGGGTTATGGCACAAGATGGTAACCTCCAAATGATGCATGCAAAATGAATGACAAGAGAACAAAAGCTGAAGCTGCTACCCCTGAAGTTCCACGCTTCACAACAGAATCGCTTTTGAATTCAGCTTCAGAATTGCTAGGTGAAAGTGGTTAGTTCCCTAAGTAACCCGACAAACCTTGAAGCAGGTAGTGGATAGAAATGAGGAATAGTAAAGGATTTGATGGTAGAGGGGGTTGTGTATGGGCCCCCTTTAGCAGTTGTGAAATGACATACAACTGCAGGGATTAGGTAAAACTAGAGTGGCTTAATGGAGAATTTTAACTTTAAATAAGATTGAGATAATTCCTTAAGTCCGTCCAGGATACTTCCCTGCAACATTATGTCCTAGAACCAACAAGAATGAATTTAATAGGAGTAATGAACCAGATTCAGTTAATGGCCTTATGCTAAATGAAAATTTAACTAATAGCAATCAAAATTATTGAGTTTATTGTTGTTACACAAATATTCAACAGGTCTTGTGTCATGCATCAGCTGTACAGAAAGAAACAATGTTCATGTTTCAGGGCAATGACCTTTCATCTGATTGACCTTGGATAGGCAACATGAAAGGTCAGTGACCTTTCCGATAACAGGTCATTGGGCTAAAGTGTTCACTGTTTCTATCTTTGTATGCTGTCTGACTTCTGAGTATTTCCAGTTTTTTCTCTTTTTTTCAGATTTCAAACATATGCAGTATTTTGTCATTGTATTAGAGTTTAATTTTCTATTTGAAAGGAGCAACAAATCATCAAGATTCTTCATTTGGATAGACTCAATAGGATGAAACAGAAAATATTTGTGGTTAAATGGACAATTTTGTTTATCAGCTGCATATCAGTGGAGGTGTTCAGACAAGTGGCCTGATACGGAGACAATTTGTACCTCGAATGGAGAAAAAGCTCCATTTCCAAACAAAACTATGAACAGCAATAGAGATAGGAGATAACAAGCTGAAAGGAAAACCATGCAAAAATGCAAAACAGTTGGCAGATAACCCAATGGGCGGGAGAAATACAAACAGCAATAAGTGACAAAATGATATTAAGAATAACAAAAAAAAGACTACACAAACAAATTTGCAAGGAACACTAAAATCAGCACAAAAAATCCTTCAGAATTTGAGGAAAATAAAGCTGGTCAAAAGCAATGTTTGCCCTTATAAATAATAACAGTAATATTATAAATGAAAATAAGGACATGTTGAATTATCACAGTCGAGGAAATAGAGAAAATAATTTTATAAGAGGGACATGAACTCACCAAACTTAATGGGACAGAACTTGCTCCCAATAGTAAACTACTTGCTTTCACACTGCTGACACATACCATCCACAATTTTTTATCTC
>JARFYF010000112.1:73358253-73369573 GCA_030265395.1 Rhina ancylostomus | reverse complement strand
TGAAGGTAATAGAAGTGAAGGTAAGGCTGAAGTGGAAAAGGTAAAAAAAAGTCATTCACAAACATTATTAAATTGGTTGTTTCAACTAGCATTATTAAAGAGTGAAAATGTCAAGCATCAATGAACGAGATGAGATAATTCCTGAAAAGTTTGCTCAATGTCTGCACTTTCAGCCCTTTCCTAGTTTCCTCTCTACAACATAATTAGGTCTTGTCATCTTATCACAGGCAGCAATTGTCACTGTTTTATATGAAAGCAAAACGGCCTACATTTTAATTAGTCTGGATTCAGCACCTGTCTCCCACTGCTTGAAGCTAATTGATGTCTGGCGAGCTATTTTGAGGTGCATTCCTGGAAGCCATTTTAACTGACAGTTCATAATTGTAATCATGTCACCGCATAATTTATATGAAAAAACAAAACTGAATAAAAGATTACTGCAGCACTGAGTAATGCAAATGAATTTTGTTTAATCGGAGAAGCACCACAAAATTTTACAACAAAGCCACTGTGACATGGCAGTACATGCTTTCAAAGATGAGGCTGTATCAGCATGATGAATACGTTTGAGGAAGATGGAATTCAAAGTTAAAGGTTTTAAAAGATTAAATGGAAAAGTGAAAACAGTGGAATTGTACTGAAATACAGTACTGAAATTACAGAGCTAATAAAAATCAGTAAAATAGGAAACAAAAGGAAATGAAAGCATTATGGAAAAAGGTTGCACTTATTAATATGAGTTCATTTGGATGCAATGTTGTTTCAGTGCAAAATTTCCAAGTCTTACACTGGTTTTCTCTGCACTAATTCTAGGGTGCATGCAAAGCAAATCGTGTAAGATTCTTCTAAACCTTTGTAAGACCTCAATACTGATTGGAATGCTTCCAGTCTGTAGAATCATAGGGTCATAGAGTCACACTGTGTGGAAACAGGCCCTTCAGCCCAACTGGTCCATGCTGACCAAGCTGCCCATTCAAGCTAGTCCCACTGCCTATGTTTGGTCCTTATCCAAACCTTTCCCATAGATGTACCTATCCAACTGTCTTTTTTAAAAGTTATTATTGTACCTGCCTTAACCAGTAACTCTGTCAGCTCATTTCATGTACAGACCACCCTCTGTGTAAAAAAAGTTTTCTCTCAAGTTCCTATTCACTCTTTCTCTTCTTAAACCTTTGCCCTCTTGTTCTTGATCCCTCTTCCCTGGGAAAAAGACTGAGTGTATTCACCCCATCTATGCCCCTCATGATTTTATACACTGTACATATGCCACTTGCCTTAAATATACCACAATTTTATCCTTTGAAAAAATCAATTTCTTTTCATTCAAGCCTTAAGAGATTTTTCATATTCCGACTTCATGGGTGCAGTGTACATCAAGACAGGAGTGCTTCTTCAGGGTGGGTATCAAAATTCCACTCAGTTGTTAGGTTGTGCTACACTTCCTGAGACTTTGACAAGTGAATTCTATGTGATTCAGTTATTTGCCAGTTAACTTCAGAATCCCAAGTCTGGTCTTCTCACATTTTTTTTCCTGAGGTGAAGATAGTTTTTTTTTGTATAGTTGCGTGAATATTGGCATTAATACTGACTTGTCTTTTCACCAGACTCCAAGGAAATCCTGTATTCTCTTCTTGTTCTAGAAATTTTTCCATGCCAGGTTAAAATAATGCTGCACCAGACACCCAGACTAGTTCAGTGCGAAGCTGGAATTCTGCCATGCAAAAGGCCTGCTATCTTAAATGAGGAATTTCACACAAGGATGTTATCATTGCTAACCCCATCATTGTTGGTTTTGTCAATTAAGTAGTCAATTAGGACATGTGCAGAGGAAGGAGTGGGTGGGGAAGTTTACAGACCCAGGAACATTTGTAAATGGGGCCATCAGAGGGAGGATCAGCACTTGGTGTGGATTGGCTCTTGGGAATGGAGCAGTGGGGGTTGGAGCAGCACTGGGGAATGGAATATCAAGAATGGAGAGGCATCGCCAATCAGGTTATGGGACATGTGACCAGGACATGTCAAAAGACATCTCAGATTTCATGATAGTAGACTAGATAAGGTCAGTCCTCTCTAATGAACACCAAACATGCCCAACTCTTCATTTAAGGTCTGCATTAGTGTGGCCTTATTGTAGGAAGGCCACTCATACTCAAACGTAGAAGATGTCAAAATGTGAGCTGCATGATTTTTGACAGTACCTCTTGTTCCCAGCAGCCTCTGTATGTATCCACATCATGTACACAAAAGACATGGACTAATGTTAGAGAAGTGTGCCATTCTTTAAGGACCTGACTTTGTTTAACTACTGGGTTTTTGACAAAACCCCCTTATAATTCATAAAAATTAGGATCTCAATTTTCAAATGCACCTATTAGATAGGATATGGATCAGCAGTTTTCTGCCTTCTTGTTTTTGTTGTTCCTGATTCTGTCCTGACCAAACACTGCTTGATGCACAAGTGAAGACAATGAAAGTGAGTTATGTCATTAATTTTGATTGGCAGAGGAAACCCTGTGAGATCGATTTCTTCTTCCAAGTCACTTAAAGCTCCATGATTAAGATCAGATAAGTTAGGACAAACCAAATGTCAAGCCCACAATGGGGTGACCTTCTTCATCTACATGGCTCTGTTCCCCTACAGCACAAAAAGGTTTTTAACAGCTTTTTGCTGTACCTGTGATCTATCACTTCAAAGATATTTACAACATTGTGTTTCATCAAGCATCACTGATGCTGCTTGTGTGCATTTTGGCACAGTATTGAACACCCTGAGTTAACGTTTCAGATCACTGACCTTTTATCAAATTGAATGTCAGATCACTGTCATGAAGCATTGACACTGTTTCCACAGATACTGCCTGCCTTGACATATATTTCCAGCATTTTCTGTTTTATTTCATATTTCTAGGTTCTTAATTTTTTTCCTTTTGTGGAAATTTCTAAAACGTCTAACTATTTTTGGATAAATACTTACCTTGTTGGAGTCTGCATGATGAGAGATCATGAGGGCTGAATCTGTTACAAAAAAAATGGTATAATTTACGTCAAAAATGGAGAAATTACTCAGCAGGTCAGACAGCATTGTCCAGAGTGAAACCAATTTAACATTTCAAACTAGTGACCCTTTATTATGTCATTGACCTATAACTTTAACTCTATTTTTTCCCACCGATGTTGCAAAACCTGCTTTTTAGTTCTTATTTCTGATTTCCAGCATAAATACTTGTTGTTCCAAGAATCACACTGTAAGATTGATGATACAAAGATTAAAGGACAGTGATTTAAGAGTTTGGGTAAGAGATACAGGTGGGAATGTAAGGAAGAGCATTTTTACACAGAGCATAGTATTCACCTGGAATTTGCTGCCTGCAAAGATGAGCAGAAATGATTGATGACTTCAATAAATTTGATAGAGACTTGGGGAAAGTAAACCTAAGGGGGTTATAGGGATAGAGCAACAAAGCTGGGCTGATTTGACTTCTAACAGGAGCTGGCATGGATTTGATGGGCCTAACACATGCATTGACAACACCCCTCTGTGAAGAGGTGATATTGCTGTGGTTGGGTTATATTCAGGCCTTTACAATATCCCCTAAAAATTTAATCATACAGCACATGTGCAATCAGTCAGTTCAACAGAGGGCAAAGACAGAACAAGGGATTGCTGGTATGCTGCATGATATGATCTTTCTAAATAAGCTATAGGGTAGCCCTTGGAGGAACTTTAATACACTTTTGGTTTAAAATATGGATAAAATCCATTCCATCCATCTTGCTCCTTATCAGCTGACCTGATCATTGACTATCTCATCTTCCATCTACAAAGAGAAAAACTGAAGTTGCTATTGAGCTCCACTTTACAATAAATTCCATTATATCTAAATTGGACAGTACCTGAAAACAGACACAGTGATCAAAATATCCAATCAACCCATTTCCTTTGATTTCAAACCAGTTATCACATAGCAACTTTTCATGATACCTGTTCATTATAATGAGCTTCCATCCAGCTTTACCTCTGCTGTTGGTCAGTTGGGCACATCAGCAGGTGGCCAACATCCTACGTGGCTAGCACTAGTTAAAGCCAGCCTCCACCAGTTTTTGGACCAGGAGTTCAAAGTTATTCTAAAAGACATTCTGACGTGGAAGGTTGTGGGTTCCATGATTCATTATACTGAAGGGTTTATTGGAAATTGTAGAATGGAAAAGTGATGCCCTGTATACAGAGGGAACAAGCCAGTTCTCTAGACCTACCAAGAGGGCATTGGGAGCAAATGGTCATAGTGGTCCATGCTAGAAGTCAAACACTGATGATTTGAATGTTGTACAGCAAAATGTGCAATGCTTCACACAAGTGGTCAAGATCAATAAATGTATCTTCAAATATTTTTTTCTACCAACTTCATACTGCGTGATTCCCCAGGTCACCATCAAGTACCCATCCACAATCTCTATCGATCAATATTCAGACTTAACATTCATATGCTCCGTTGTATCTTTACACCTTGTGCCTGTCAATCACTAGAGATGCACTGCTCAGGACAAGTATGAAGAGAATGCACAAGGATGATTAATTGGCTTCTGTATGAAGTACAGCAGAATCTAATATACACACTTCATTTGACATGTTTATTTTTGTCATTGCTTTAATTTGTGCATTGTGGTCACTCAGTCAGTGACAGAGAGAAGGTAAGATATGGATTATTAGTAAATGGGAAATTGTTGTTGTTTCTGCTATCAAAATTGAATGAGTTCCTTACAGCCCTACAAGAAAAAACTCTTTCTACATTGCCTTTTCCCTTTCTCTTCTCCCTTCTGCTTCTCCTCAGCTGCTCTGTGTGTAGCTGGTGTCAAGGACTGACTTCTCATAATTGCAAGGATATGAGGCAAGGCTATGATGCTGTCTCTCCTCCACAGTACTGCAAGACTCCTCCACAGCAGTTCAGGCAGTAAATATGCACTTCAGTACATCAAGAATTATCTTTAAGATTTTATTTTGGCAGCATGGTTTTCATTAAATGCCTGCTGCAATTTTTTGTAAATTACACAGTGGAGTAGTTAGCCATGATGGTAGCAGATAGTTCTTATTGTCAATTGCCACATTCCAGTTTGCCATGGTGTCTTCAAAACTGGGGTTTGACTACTTCTAAATGAAGACACCAAGGAAGCTGTTCTGGTATTGGGCTTTGACCTACATGATTTACTGCCTATGTTTACACAATAGTTGGACATTGAGAGAGCGGAATCTCATTTGGTATAAAGCACAACTGAAATGCGGCACCTGTGAAGTAAAATGCATGTAGTCAATGCCACACTGGGCTATGGAAATTCCCGCAAACTGAACAAAGCCCCATGCTCTTCCCATCTGCTGAACTTCAACAAGGGAGAAGAAAATGTTGTGAGCTCTCTATAAAATAAGATAACTTCATTAGTCACATGTACATTGAAACACACAGTGAAGTGAATCTTTTGTGTAATGTTCTGGGGCAGCCTGGAAATGTCGCCACACTTCTGGTGCCAACATAGCATGCCCACAACTTCCTAACCTGTACGCCTTTGGAATGTGGGAGGAAACTGGAACACCAGGAAGAAACACATGCAGACACGGGGAGAATTTACAAACTCCTTACAGACAGTGGCCGGAATTGCACCTAGGTCACTGATAAATAAATAAAGAGCTTTCCCTTTCTCAACAGTGGCTTCTCTAAAACAACAACGGATAGCAGATTTTTGTTCCAAAAATCTTCAACCTGGAAGGAGGCAACCACATGACTACAATTGATACCCATGACAATACTGCACTAAGTTGACAGTTTTTTTCCCAGCAGCTTGACATACTCTCTGCTCATTCTTGTTGCCATGCCTCATTGCAAAGGAAATCCCTCCCAATGTACCCAAGTCTGGGTGCAAATGTTTTCTGTAAAAGCTATAAAGTCAGTAAAAAGTCCTGCACCTGGCATCTGCAGTTTGAAACTGCAATTCTACAAGCACCAAGTCCTTGTGGAATTGTGGTAATGGGTAGAAGAAATCAACCAGAAACTAACTAGCAAGTAGTGGATGATTCTCATAAATAGCCCTGAAGGGAGTCCTGCCTGCTGCTGAACGTGGGTTCAACTTGGATGGGGAAGGGCGGAGTTTTAGATGGGGATGCTGGACTTACAACAGTATTGCATGCTGATTAATTCTCAGGAGGCTTTTACTGTGTGCATACCATCACGTCCATAAATGTAGCATCCAGTATGATTATGTCATACGTATATCCCTGCAATCCTTTTGCCATTCCAGAATGCAAAAAGCATTCATAGCACAAAAATGGTGGCACCATGTTCAAGTTTGTCTCTCTCCCATCCTGTTCCCCATTAGAAACATTATGCACAAAAATTACAAAGGCTGGAGAAGCTGCCAGCATCTGAAATGCCAGAAATACAATCAGCCCTGTGTCTGAGTCCTGAATATGCTTTCTGATAAACCCTTAAATTAGTATCTCAGGGCTGGCTTTCAGCTTTCAAAGCTATCACTGAGTGGTCCTAAGGGGTGCACTAATGCAACACAAGAACCACAGGGTGAAAAACTACAGGAGCAATTAACCTCTCATTAAGCTGTGCAATGGAATCTTTTACTGAGGAGTGCTGTGTTAAGACACTGAATGTGATAGTGCTACAGTATCATTGGAACAAAATGCTATTTATCCATTTAACTGATGTATTGAAGTAATATTACCTCTACATTGGTTGAGGACAGTTTTCACTCCTCCTCCCCCTATCCACCACCACTACACCCCTCCCCCCCCAAATAAGACTGCTGTAATTAAATTCTACATCTTTCAGTTTTCTCAGAGAATATAACATTGTTTGAAGAACTAATGTTGGTGCAAACCTTTAGAAATGTTGAATTCTTATCAAGGGACTGGGTGTTATTCATTCAGCTGCAGCTGCATCTCTCCTGCAGTTGCTACTTCAAAAACAGGGAAAATAATATTTTTCTTTCTTCTCTAATCCCAGGAAAAGCTGGATGATGTACTCCTCTACCCAGAATACCACACTCTACCTCAGTGTGCACTGTGGCCCCAATATTTCAGCCCTCTAAAAATACCAGGCTCTGCCTCTTGTCAAAAAGAAAAGTAATGATTTTACACCTGCCTCAGTGAATGAAATCACATGGTCATTAAGGATAGTAAATACAATCCCCTGTTTATATCCTGAAATCCACTCTCAAGATGCAAGTTCAACTTAAATATATCCAACCTAATGAAGTCTGGAGCTCAATGAATAATGAAATGTTCAAAAAGACAAAGAGTTAGGAAAGTCTGTTAAAACCAAGCAGTTAATTTAACAGTGCTCATCACTGAAAAAGAAAGATTCATAAATAATAAGTTATTTCTGGTCAGTGCTATTAAATACCCTTTATGGTAGCTTCAGTGCATTGTGCTCTATGTCAGAAATGTGTGCTGTTGAAGTTGATGGCAATGGAATCAGAATACAACTAATCATGAGGAATTTCTCTAATGTCTATTTGATCTACTGAAATCCTTGTCTTCAGTCTTCAAATGGAGAAATAATTCTTCAACCCTATCCACATTCCAAGGAAAGGATTAGAGAATTAGAGATGAGAAAATTAGAGCATTTCAATCCATCTGCCCTCTATATGAACATGCCAAGAATAATCATTTAAATGAATAAGCCAGCATGGACGGGTGGATCTATTTTCATAAATAGCAGGACAAGATTTCAGAGTAGTTTCTATTTAAAAATAGAATACCAAATAGAGTACAAAAGGCCTCATTTTTCCTTGCACCATTTTGCCCCAAAATGGCTAAATGTACCATTTTTTCTCCTATTTCTAGCATTTCTTCTTAGTGCTAAATGGCACCCAGCTTCCCAGCAAGTGTTTGACTACTCCCGTATTATATAAGACTCAGGGATCCAGGTGGTCATCCTTAAATGGGCTTGTTTCAATCTGAGATGTCATCATGCAGCCTGATGTCACTTCCTTGCTGAGGAGTGGCAGTAAGTTCACAAAGCACAAGCCTGTTGTCCTCTGTCATGAAGACAAAATTTCTGACCCTACCATGCCGCCCTGCCAATACTGTCACCTCTCTGTCAGCTACTATGCACATTACATCCACTTATGATGAGAGAGTAACTGTGGTTCATTTTGTAGATGGTAAACACTGCAACCGTGGTAGTGGTAGTGGTATTAGTTTATTATTGTCACTTGTGCTGAGGTACAGTGAAAAGCTTGTCTTACAAACCGATCATACAGGTCAATTCATTACACAGTGCAGTTACATTGAGTTAGTGCAGAGTGTATTGATGTAGTAGAGGTAAAAAACAATAACAGTATAGAGTAAAGTGCCACAGATACAGAGAAAGTGCAGTGCAATAAGATAGAAGGTCACAACAAGGATGTGGAGGGGATGATTGTTTGAGGTTATGGATGGGATTCTAATCAATTTAGCTGCTTTGTGCTGAATTGAAGTTCTTGAGTGTCTTTCAAACTACACTGGTCCAGGTAAGTGGTGAGCACTCCATCACACTCCTGAGGTGTGAGGTGTCTTGTAGATGGTGAAAAAGTTTTGGAGTGCCAGGAGGTGAGTCTCTCAGAACAGGATTCTTGGCCTCTGAACTGCTCTTGTGGCCTTTGTTTTTATTTACAGTTGAGTTTCTGGTCAATGATTCTTGGGATGTTGATGGCAGAGATAAATGTCTTTGAATGTTAAGGGTTGGTGGTTAGATTTGCTCCTGTGGGAGATAGCCATTGCCTGGCACTTTAGGTGCTTGCCACTTGGCAGCCTGTGGCTGAATGTTATCTAGAATGTTGCTGCATAAAGGCATGGGCTGCTGCATTTGTTGAGAGCTATGGATGGAATTAAATATTGTGCAATTGTCAATGAACATTCCCATTTCTGACCTCATATTAGCAGGAGGTCATTGATGAAGCAGCTAAAGGTATTTGGGCTAGGGCATTGCCCTGAGGAAAAGGTGCACCCAAGTTCTAGGGTGTATAATTAACCTTTAAGAACCATGAACATCTTCCTTTCTAGGAGGTATGGCTCCCACCTTTGGAGTGTTTTCTTCTTACTGCCATTGACTTCAGCTTTATCAGAGTTCCTTAATGCCACATTTGGCCAAATGCAGCCTTAATATCAAGGACACCTCACTTCTGGAGTTCAGCTCTTTGTTCCATGTTTGGGTTAGGGGTGTACTGAGGTTTGAAAAAGAGTGGTCCTGGTGAAACCCAACCTGGGTTTTGAAGAGAAGAGTATTGGCGAGTGGATGCCACTTTATTGCATTGTTGATGATCCCTTCCATTGTTTTGCTGATGGATCTGAGTAGACTGATGAGACAGTAATTAGCCAGATAGGACTTGTGGCGTGTTTTAACATATCTGGGCAATTTTCATTTGAAACAGCTTGGCAGAGCCTCAGTGATAATAAATCTGATTCTGATATCATAGTGAGTGTATTGAGTTGGCTGTACAAGAATAGGAGGGAGACCACCAAAGGGGTGGGGAATACTTTTGATTTCAGTGCTTCAACAATGTCTCCGCCAGTCTAAAATCTTCAATCTCCCTCCTCATGGGCAGAGGATTCAGAGGCCCAATCTACCTCCTTAGCCAAGGCTGCATGAAACCTGACAGGAATGTGCATTAATAATGTTTAATTGTGATTGCACATGACTTTCTATTAATACAAGTAAACTGTATAGACTGCTATTTAATTATAATCATAGTTGAAATTTGTTACAAAATATAATTGATTTTGTTTTAAAATAAAAATAAAGTAACTGCATAAAGTTTGGAGAGACAAACATTCTACAACCTCCTTTCACAGAGACACTCCCAAGAACTCCCTGAATCAATGTAAATAAACAAACTTACTGAACTGACAACTGCATCAGTATTTACTTAGTGAGCTCATAGATCCCTTTATATATTTCCCCTAAAAAAACACTGTTTAACCAAAGCAAACACAAAACTTCATGCATAATAAAAGTACAATTGTGTTACTGGCTGGAAGTGCCAGGTCAGTGTCAGGTGTTTGACTCATGGGATCCACAATTGTTGTTATTATATCTTGATTTGAACCAATGTGGACTGTTCACAGAACCACCAAGATCTGCATATCAGAATAGTCCTCAGTCTTACATATTTCTTTCATATTCATCAGTGTAAAAGTGCCTTCAAGAGCATTCTCTGAAGTTTTTTGCAGAAATGTAGCTACATATATCAATGGCAGTGGAAAATGCTTTCTTTTAATAGATTTTTTTCAAGTGCTCAGGTTCTAATCATTAATGCAGTGATTCATCTTCCTTTGATATTATTACCATTGAATTTGTCCAAACAGTTGTTGTTGTTGGCAGAACTAGAATGTCTTCTCTGAATGGACAATAATTAAACACCTTGATTACTGGCTTATAATTACTTATTGCACATAACATGATTCCAGCAGATTTATTGCATCATTTTTCATCATACTTGATAACATCCAAGCTGACATATAATTTTTAAATTAAAAAAAAATTTATTTACAGCATTGTAACAGGCCCTTCCGGCCCAATGAGTCCGCGCCGCCCATTTTAAACCTATGTTAACCTACCCATACATCTTTGGAATGTGGGAGGAAACCGGAGCACCCAGAGGAAACCCACATGGATACTGGAGAACGTACATAATACTCCTTACAGACAGCGATGGGAACCAATCACTGGCACCATAATAGTGTCACACTAACCGCCACGCTACCGTGCGTCCCTAACCGCTACGCTACTGTACACTATCTTTCTGTCCCGCAGAGATCTCATAGCCTACTATTTATAAGCTTACAGTCCAACTTACATTTAAAATCCCAGACTGAATCAACAAATATACCTAACTTCTAAATGGAGTATTAGCTCTAACATATCTATCATCTTACATTTAAGTAATTTCATATTTGCAAGTTTAAAATCTTTAGTTCTATTCTGTACAAGTGAACCAGAGCACAATAGGCTCCTATATCTGTATGAAATTTCAGGTAGTTGCTTTTTACCATTTAAACCATAAGTACTGACCTCATTGATAACAAAAACAGTTGGTTCTCGTTCAGCATCAATTACTGTGATTCTCCATTTATGTGCAGATGATTTTTCCATGATATTTCTTTGCAAAATGATTGTGCTTTCCACCCTTGTTATAAATTTTAACAATAGCAAAACATGATTCTCTTCTGCAAAACTCATGTTTCCTCCCACAGTTTTAATACTCTCATGTCCTTGGGGTTCCCTTAGTTTTTTGGCTTACAGCTTTTTTCAGTTACCCAGAGAATTCCTTGAGTTTATGT
>JARFYF010000112.1:73301133-73313176 GCA_030265395.1 Rhina ancylostomus | reverse complement strand
AGTAATTTTCCAACTTATCCAGGAATAACAACTAGAATTCAGCTACTTCTGAAGTTCTTGACTTCACTACTACAGCCAGGATGGTGTCTGGCCCCATTTCCCTTGCTGTATCCAGTGCTCTCAGCCATTTACTCATTACATGTGGAGCGAAATAAGTGGGTAACTCAGGAGAAAAAGATGGATTATCAGCTCAGTATTTCTGGCTGTCCATTGGCTCCAAATGCTTCAGCCTTTAGCACTCACGTGCTGGGCCATGTCGTTGTTGAGAATGGGAATATTCTTGGAACCTCTTCCTCTCATTAGTTTTTTAATTGATCACCACCATTCAGGACTAGATGTTGTCTGACTGCAGAATTTTGATTTTATCTGTTGTTTGTGGGATTACTTGTCCCTGCCCATTGCATGCTGATTTTGCTCTTTAGATTGCATGTAGTTGCAGCTTCACCACCTTGGTACCCATTTTGCTACAAATGGTGCCATTCCCAGCAGGACCTCTGCACTCCTTGTTGAATCAATGTTGATCCTCTGGCTTTATTATAATGGTAACGTGAGGGATGTGCTAGGCCATGTGATTATGAATTGTGATGATTATTATTTCTGCTGCTGCTGATGGTCCACACAGCACCCAATTTTGCCCAGTTCTATGGTGCCAGAACTGTTCTGAGTCCATCACATTTAACACAATTGTTGTGCCATGCAGCATCATGCAGTATGTTGTCATATGAATATTAAGAAGCAGAAAGAAAGATAAAGGTTGTTTATCTAAAGGTAGCCTGCTTCACATCTCTTTCAGGACATCCAACAGTGAAGCACCATTGAAATTTGATCATTTCAGCTATGTGGCAAATAAGACTGTCAAATTGCCCGCAAGAAAGCTTCCTCTAACAGTTCTGTAATCATGACCTGCTGAGTTCTTCTTGTAACGTTGAATAAGGGATAAGCATTGGTTAGGAAACCAGCAATAACTCCCTTACTCATCTTCAGATTGTGATGTGAGAATTTTTATGTTCACTTGTCAGTTCCATGGTTTAACATCCTGTCCTTCAACATGGCATTACTTCCTTAGGCCTACACTGGAATGTTAGCCTAGGTTTTTATGCTTGGGTCTCTGGAGTGGGAGACTCAGATGGAAGACTGTTATCTAGCAAATCACAGGTTCATTGGATTGATAGTGATTGCTGGCAAGTGAATGAAGAGATTGAGCAGAGTCTGAGGCTAGTGATTCAGTTGGTGTAGCCTTTGAAGATGCATTTATTGATTCTGGCCATGTATAGTCATTAAATGTTTTGGGAAACACATTCAATTGCTGTAACTGTATTGCTTGCTATTACAGCTAAAGTTACATCCACAACTATCTCCACTGCCATTTCAGAGTGCTCCTGAAAGGTCTCTTGGTCCCCTGGGCCCTTGCTCATAGAGGATGACTTTCCTTTCTACAACACATTGGTCAAAGCCTTCAGTGGAGTGTTGGAAAATCAGGCAGGGACCTCATTTTTACCTGTGTTCTGCCATTTCTACCAGTAACTTACAATCATATCTGGAATAACATCCACCAACTGCTGTAGCATTAATGCAGACTAGATTTAAGCAGCTGGTCTGTGATTGCACTAGCCACTTTTGAAAGTGGGCTTCGTGATTCAGCTTCAATGCTCTTCCAGGGTAGTTCTTGCTGAATGGCCACAAGTTATGAGCAGGCAGCACAAAGATGCTAATAATGTATCTTGAGAACAGACCACAAAGCTTGTGTGCTCTGCTAATTCTTCCCTCACTCCAAGGAACCCCATTTATTCACCTTTCAGCTTTTTTGGGAAAGGAGCCCTGTTCTGTTCAATCTTTCCTAATGCCGAGATTGGCATCATTCTAGTAAATCCTTTTTTTTGCACCTTCTCTTGTGTCTATGTTTTTATTTATAACTGTTCCCAGTATTTTGTGAAATGATACTTTGATTGATTTGTGATTTGGACCTGCTGCATACCTGGGAGACTCAGTCTCAGATAAATGAAATAAAAATGGAGCTGACTTCATGTTTAGTCTGTAACAAGAGAACACTAGCATTAGACCAGCCGTCAAATGAATGATTTCACTGTAAATTAGTGGTTTTACACACTTGGATGAGTAAACTTCAAACACTGTCACCTCTGATTATCTATGAATTACCTCCATATAAAGTGCACTCTGCATCAAATTTGAATTGATAAAATAAAACCTCTCTCTTCTGATTTTAGATAGTGATTTATCTAAAGTCCAGAAGAAAAAGACTTGCATTTGAAGCAAAGGAGTTTATGCTCTAAGGTTTCTGAAAGTGCTTTATAGTTAACAATGTAATTTTATTTTTGATGTGCAGTCACTCCTGTGATGTAGGAAAGTTGGCAGCCAATTTGAATACAAAAGTTCTAACAAGCAGCAATGTTATAAGGACCAAATAATCCATTGTTCAGATATTGACTGAAGGATAAATATTGACCAGGTCATCAGGGATAACAACCTTGCTGTGGTGCCTGAAGATGAATCATGCAAGTCCCAGCCACTGATTACACAACTTGTCTCCATTCCTAATTCCCCCCACACCAAAAAAATCTCAGGGATTAATCAGCCTTGCAAGCCCAGCCCCCAGACCTGTGATTTCTACTATCATGAAGGGTAGGAACAACAGGTGGATGGAAACAACACTTTCTGCAGGTTCGCTCCAAGTCACCCTCTGTATTAACATGGAAATATGTTAACATTTCTTCCTTATCATTGGGTCCAAACCCCAGGTCACGCTACCAAAACTGCTGTTCAATTACTATTACGAGAAGGATTACAGCAGTTCAAAAAAATGGCTTACTGCCATCTTTTCAAAAGCAATTAGGGATGGACAATAAATGCTAACAATGTCTGCCAAGCTCACTGCTAATCACTATGCATCAATTTCCCAGCCTTGCACCTATCAAATGCAAGTTGCCAACAACTAAATCTAACCTCCACCAACCACCTATCTCACCCCTGACTACCATTTCTAAACTCATAATCCCGAGCAGTGATCCTTCTGCCTATTAATCAGCTTTCAGTTTCCTAATGATCGCTAACTCTCATACCCATCCCTGCCCTTTTTCTGTTGTGAGTCCCTTAAGCCTGCCCCAACTCTGAATGCTTGATTTTCTTTCTATGCCCCACAATGATAGAATGCACAAAGAAAAACCTTGAGTGTGCAAGCCTCATGTGGGTCTTGTACACAATTGGATTTTCCAGTAGTGGTCCCAAGAACAAAATGTTTGCTGGGCGCCACAATAGTTAGTATTAGTGTGCCTTTAGTTACCATCCAATATTAAGGCAGGAATCTATTATATCCATCTGAGAGAGCAAATGGGGCTTTCATTTAGCACCTTACCCAAAAGAGACACCATTAATAGTTCAGCATTCCCATTTTCCATTTCTGAAGAGTCTGTCTGGATATTTGTGCTTAATACTCTTAAGTGGGACTGGAATCCAAACCTACTGATTTGGAGGCAAGAATAAAACCAACTAAGTCAATGCAATATATTCACATATATATTACTGATTCATTAGTCTTGACAGGACATGACTCAAATTTAAAAATGACTTAAACAGAAACACATTTAACTTGCCTGCACCTTTCATTAGCTCAAATGCTACAGTTTACTGCAGAGTTACATTATCTAGCAGAAGTTCCCACTCCCAACCACTATCCTGGCTACAAAGTACATGTGTGAGTGTCTGTGTGGGCACTGGATGAAAAAAAATAAGGGAATGGGTTGCCATTTGAATTGTATTTGGCAAAAGAAACACAAATTGTGCCTTAAATTGCCTTAGATTTGAGAATAATTTCTGCTCAAATAAATATCATTAGATATAAAGTCTGTCATGAATCATTGCAATCATGTAGAGACTTAAAATATAATTTTGAAAGGAAATGCTTAAAATTTTTCCTTGATAGATTTAAGAGTGTAATGAGGAGCCTGTTTGATCAATAAGCTGAAAAAGGGTATATCATGGTGCCAATCCTCCTCCTGTGAATAATCTGATTTTAAATTACAGAAAATTACTTAAAAATATACGGAATCATTCCTTAGTTGAATTGAACTACAGTAGTCAGTTTCTTAGTGAATTTAAAGAAAGTTATATTCAAAAGCTATGAAATACTCCTAGTACCCAAGAGTTCCAGTTTAATATTTAGAACCTGCTTGAAGGCTCACAAATGAGTGCAATTAATCGAAACTCCCAAAAGAGATTAATTCATAAATGGGGTGTGGTGAGATCAATTTCCTGGCTAATGTCTATCAGCATTGGGAACTATACATCTGAGACTGACCAGGTCCTTAATTTTCAGGGGCTGGGAGGACAGTCTGCCAGTGTGATCAACTTGTTGTTGAAGATTAAGGGGACAACTTTCTTGAATCCCAATCTTTACTTTTTATTTTCCTTTTGTATTAATGCATGGAAAACCATTTCTCGTTTGCATATTTTCCATTTTAACCTCTATAATTCCTGTCATATACAACAGAGTTGGTCACCAATTCAATGCAACTTATGCAAAAAATAAGAAATCTGATTTGTGTTAAATATAATTTGCACCTAAGTTTCAAGAATACCTTGTACTGGTTACCCTGATTTCAGATGGATTGCTCAAAGAAAGTCAAGAAACTGGAGCATACTACCTAGAGTGTACCCATTACAAAAAAGTTAGGGACGAGCAAGGATCAATACAATCCACGAAAGCCAATTCATCTAGTGCATTAACTATGACAGAATTGGGACTGATTGTCATGTTTCTCCCCATTTCTGCCTCATCAAATAGTCTGCCAACATTCACATCATTAATTTCCCAGTTATCGAGAGAATGTTTGCTGCCAGTGAACTGCCAAGCAAGAGTCAGTGAGTTAGATTTCCACCTCATGGCATTATCGATTTGTCATCGGATTTATTAACCGCCCAACTGTCGTTTCCTTTGAAAGATCAGCAAGCAAGTTAAAGCATTACCAGAGTGGCTTCAGGAAAAGAGAAAAGAGCATAAAAGAATAACTCTAAATTTTAAGGGGTGAAAAAAACTTTTGTTTTCTCAGGAGGCAATTTTTATCATGAGAATAATTCATTCTTTAGATTTTTTCCAGGTAATAAGTAAATAAGGTAAAACACAAAGGGTAGACATTTGCTTACAGTAAATATGAAGAAAGACTGAGACCTTGTACTCTGCTTCTGAAATCTAGCTAGTATTGGTTTATCATTGTCACTTGTACCTAGGTACACTGGAAAAACTTGTCTTGCATACTGATCATACAGGTCAATTCATTACACAGTGCAGTTACATTGAGTTAGTGCAGAGTGCCTTGAGGTAGTACAGGTAAAAACAATAACAGTACAAAGGGTCATAGCTACAGAGAAAGTGCAGAACAGGTAGACTATAAGGTGCAAGGTTACAAGGTAGATCGTGAGGTCAGGGTCCATTAAAGCCAATAGATCAAATTTTGAATATAATACACAATAATTACATATTTACAAGCAGAAGGATAAATTTCTGTTCCTTTTTCTTCATTAGATTGGTTTTAATTTCTAAGATGATTTGGCACATTTTCTTCCTTAAATTTTGAGGGGATTCTATCACAATGAGAATAGACTCCTTTATGGCTGTTTAAGGCTGAGAATTAATCTGATGATCAATAACACAGAGTTAATTACATTTTAAAATCGAGTTTCTACAAACGTTGATTGCTTTAACTGAGCTGTGTACTTCATTATTTTCCCAAAGACATTCTTTCCAGATGCCACCTCCACTGGCTAATGCATGGTTCCACTCTCACTAGCAGCCCTCCAGTACAATAACAAATTGGTTATCTTTTTTACCTAAATCCTGGTCACAATATAAGTTAGGGGACAATTTCTGAGTGCTGCCTCTAAAACACAAGTACAACCATTGCTGAGTTGCCAGTCAGAGATTTTTGAATGCTTGGAGCATTGGTTCACTTGCTTATTATTCATAAAATCATAGAATTATTACAGGGTTTCAGGAGGCTATTCAGCCCATTGTCCGCAGAGTCCTTCAGTTCTGTTCCCCTGTTCTTTCCTTATAGTTCTTTAAATTAATTTCCCTCTAATTCCCTTTTGAATCATCCTCACGGGCAGTAAGTTCACAGGCTCTGCATAAAAAGGATTTTCTTCATATCCTTCCTTTATCTTCTGCACTTCATTTTAAATCTGTGCTCCACTTCCTCACACCATCTGCTAATGAGAGCAGCTGCTTTCTAATTCATCCTATCTGATATCATGATCTTGAACACCTCTATTATCTCTAATCTGAGCCTTACTGTGTGTAAGGTGAGTACTGCCTGTGCCTGGTTGCTGACTTGAAAAGTCGGTGTTGTCTTTTGTGTCTTTTTGTTCTCATTGCTGTGTCTTGTGTTCCCAAACTTTAATCCAGTGTATTTGGATGGCATGTGTATTGAATGGCAGCTTGAAATTAGTAGTCTTCCAATATGGCTTTAAGAGATAGAGGTAGCTTGAGATGTGGTGTTCTAGAAGCCTTGACAAGCTGCTGAAATGGATGGATCGATGCACTGCTGATCAAATGGGTTGATTTGTCTGGAATAGTATTGAGCTCCTCGAGCGTTGTTAAGAGATGCACTCAGCAAAGCGAATGGAAAGCACCTAAACACATACTTGTCCTATTACTTGTAGGTGGAGGAATGTTTTGCTCTGTTGGAATTAACTCATTCATGAAAAGATAAGTAGCCTCTGACTTGCTGCTGTAACTTCATAATTCATCTGAAAGGTTCTGTTAATTATATGTTAAATGGTAATCCCCAGGATGTAAGATAGTAATGCTGTTAAATATCAAGGGGAACTGGTTAGATACTCTTCTGTTTGAGTTGGTCATTAAGTGGAATTTTTGAGATTCTAATGTCACTGGTCTTTTGCATTCAGGCACGGGCTACTTCAATATCTGAGAAGTTGCCATTGGGATGGAATACCATTCAATCATTTGCAAACATTCACACCTTATTTTGGAGAAAAGGACAATGATAAAGCATTGAATATAGTCAAGCTTAGGACACGGCCTTGAGGAATTCCTGCAGTACTATTTTACTAATATGCAGTATCGTTTTACTAATAATACATGATATCATGCGTGGCCAAATCCTGCTCATTGGTGAGTAAGTGCTGCTTGATCACATCACATTACCTTATGGGTGCCCAGTATTGAACTGCCAATTCTGTTCTGAATCCAAATCCTTTCAGCCTGGTGTGATGCAACATGACACAATGAAGGTTGTCCTCTGTGTGAAGAAATGACTTACTCTCCACAGGGACTATGTGATGTCCTCTCCTTGTATCATGGATCTGCTATGACTAACTTGATGTAGAAGTGATCAAGTTTATTTTCCCATAATGTTGCTCTTCTTACAACCTGCCAATATGTCATTGGCAGGACTGGTCAGTTCTCTGAGTTGATGGACATTGAAGTCTCCCATCCAGCATGCATTTTATCCCCAGTGCTCATTCCATAACATCCTCAATGAAGATGAACATTGATACCCATTTAAATGGGGTGAGAGGAAGGAGGATGTGAGGGATGGTAATCAGCAGGATGCTTACTCAATTAAGTTTGACCTGTCACTATGAAATTTCAAAGTTGCCCATAGCACTGTTAAAGATTCCTAGGACCACACCCTTCTGACTGCAAACCACATTGCTGTCACCTCTGGTGAATCTGTCCTGCGGATGAGACGTACCATTCTGAGCCATGGTGATAAAAGGAGCTGAAATGTTGGTTGAATTTTATGATTCAATGAGTATGAATAAATCGGTCTATTGCTTGGATGGTTTTTAGGACAGGTCTGCCAATTTTGACCCAAATCTCTACATGTTGGTTAGACTTTGTAAGATCAAATATAATGTGCTTTTCTCTTTCATGCTTGGTGCATAGGTCAATGCCAAGGAGTTAGCCTGAATTTATTCTTATTATTGTGGTATCAATTTAATGCAACTCGATGGCATGTTAGGTGAGTTAAGAGGGAGGGAAGAGTCAATCACATCACTCTGGGACTGGAATCACATACAGACTAGAGTGATAGTACTGATGGATTTCCTTCCCATTAGGCTATTAGTTATGTGGCAACATTATTGATGCTAAGTTTTTATTCCTTATTCATTTAATAAACTGAACTTAAATCCCCCAACTGATATGGGGCCAACAGTTTCCATGGATGAAGGTATCATTATGCAACTCATTTTTCAAGATGAGTTCCTTTAGTCTCTCTGCAAGTATCCACAGTAAGACTGGGAAACCTACCACCACATTGCACAGTCTTTAACTGCTGATCAGAAGTGTCCTGTTCATCACTGCCCCTCAACATGCATCATTTTAAATCCAGTTGAACAGATTGGCCAGTCCTGTGCCCTTCAGTGAAGGTTTTCCACTGCTGTCTCTGTCTCCACCATATTTTCTTGCTCATTTGTACAATTTGAGTGACCAGCTGAAAACCAAACTGTCCTTCTTATTCCCCCTCATCTGTCTTCCAACACACTCTGATTCACTCCTGCATCTCCATCAATACAACTCCCCTTCCCACAGCACCTATCTGTGCAAGCTCAGGAGATGCTGAACCTGTGCTCTTACCCCCTGCCCTTCCCACTTTCTAGGATCCCAAACAGTGACTTGCTTGTATTTCTTCCAATATAATGTCCTGTTCTGCTCATGGGATGATCTTTTGTGGTCTGTAGAGACCAAATCAGATTGAGTGACCATTTTATGGAATTTATCCATTCAGTCTGTAAGGGTAACCTTGAGCTTTCAGTCAGCCATCACAATTCTCTGGCCTATTCCCACTCTGATCCATTAATTCATGGCCTCCTAAATCTGGCATGTGTTGAATGGATTATGGAGATTATTTGTGGATGATGTCAATGAGGGAGAGGCTTGACACTGAAGGAGGATGAGCTTGATTGTCAGCAATGACTGATGATGTGAGGAAGTGGGTCCAGCTGTAAAATGAGATAGTATGAGATAGTCTGGTATGCCTGAGGGCATACGGAAGGGATGGTGTAATGTATACATCGGGATATAGATGGATTTTGTACTATTCTCACTTTTTGTTGATTTCATGAGATCATTAAACTGTTTGCCCCCTTGAATCCAGGAATGGGGATCATAATGCTGCTGCTCACCTCCAGCCACACAATCTTAATGATGCTGAAAGGCCTTTTCATTTTGACCTTACACTCCCCACCAAGATATACAGCAAGGAGGTACTGAATCCAATGATTCTTTGGCATGTTTGCAGCTAATTTTTTGAGTTCTTTGTGCTGAGTATCCCACTGCAGAATCCATCATATGTCATGTATCTTTAAATAGTAGAGCTGAATCGAGCCGTGTAAGTTGTCATCATGCCTCTCTGCCTAATTGGTTGGTAAAGCTGGAAATAATAATGCAGTAACTCAGTTAAAGCAGGTCTGATGAAGAATGGGTCTCTTTTTGGCCTCTCTTCTGCTGTTCCAGCATATTAGAAGTTAAAATTCAACTCCCAATATCTGTCACTCTAATATCTGTTATCCTAATAAGTTGATTATTTCCTGCAGGACTTCCCACTGCCTGATTATAGCAGGCACTGGGGAAAGCTGGAGCCATTATGCCTGACTGACTATCTCGCCTGAGAGCACAGTGCACATTGGTGCATGGCAGAAGCCGCATAACATAAAACAACAGAATGAAAAAAAGATTATTTATTCTGTGTATAAAATAAAACTTACGGTAGAATAAGTGCCCAGGAGGGAACAGGATGATTCCCAGGTTGTGTTGTCTCCAAACATATTGAACTAACTTCCTAAACCACTCATTGATTGGAAACCCAGGATAATAACGGTACATTGTAAAAAAAAATGACTGGCAATAGTTGGCCAGGGAATGATGTCCTAATATACACAATTCCCCGTGTGGTCTGAAATCAAACATAACTAAATAACAATTTAACACAAACCATGTGCTCTCACTCTGCCAGTTCAAGGGAAATAATGAGGAAGGTCAGATATCAAGGCTTGGTTTGAACTGCAGTCCATTCTTTGCGTAAAACAGCAATCTTTTTGCAAAACATTGTGGTAGTCATTTTGGGAAAGCTAGCTTGCTAAAGATAACTTTTTCATAAAGTGTCTAGTTTTCTTTGAAATGTCTAAAGATTTTAAATTTGCAGCTGAATTCCACGGTTTTGATTTTATGATCATCAAGGTAATAATTGAACAAGCCGCAAACTTCCACAAAAATATATATTTGTACATACAGCCTTTAGTGATCTCAAGATGTCTGAAAACATTTTGCAGCAAATGAAATTTAGTCATTACTAAAAAGCAGGAAATGCAGCAGCCAAATGTGCACAGTAAGATCCCACACATAACAATATGATAAGGAGCAGATCAGTGTTTCAGTGATGTTGACTAACAGATTAATATTGGCCAAGAGATCATGTTCTTCAAAATAATTCCATTGGATCGCTTATGTCTATTTGATGAAAAAGAAAGCTCTTGTTTAGCAGACTCATTGAAAAAGCATTAGTTCAGACGGGGCATGAGCTGTGCACTGTAATTCTGTCCTCAACTCCAACTACCTGACTTGGGCATTCATCAGGACAGTGAATCAATGTTCATGTTTCTGTGCCTGGGATAAATTGATCACCTGGGCATGTTGTAGAGTGGAATATTAGACAGAGATCATTTCCACACTATTAAAAGAACCCCTGATTTTCTCTTCATTAAAGCTCACAGACTAATTTTCCCCATTCTATTGGAGAAGTGGCAAAAAGAATCCACTCATAATTTAGAGGAAACAGTCCCCTGTGTATTTCATATTATGAGTTTCATTTTGCTTTGGTATACCTTGAGCTTCACAATTCATACTAACAAGGATATGGCTAAAAATTAACAAGGATATCTAACCATCAGATACCATCCAGGTTAGGTAACTGCTAAATGCAGGAGGACATGCTATAACATAGTCTGTTATAAACCTCAGGACAGCTCCATGAAGGATGGTTCCTATAAGAATATGAAACACATAACTTCTTTCCAGCCTTTAAATTTATTGTTCTGATTTCTGAAACTTTAATTCAGGACATAGCTCAAGCTCTATTCTTTATCCATCTTTTTTTAAAATACAATTACAGCCTTTTGAATGTAAGTTAGAATTAATTTTGCAGAGGTTGAAAGGAGTCTAGGTGTTCAATGGGAGGACTATGTTCTTATTTACTAAGTATATTTAGCAAGATATCATTCAGTGGGGTTTAAATGGTGGGATTGATTGGCCCTGACATTGCTCTTCATAGTACTGTCTCTGAATAACACATTCTCAAGCAATTTGGTAAGTAAATGTAATGCTAGAGAAGAAGGGTGTCCATTATGATGTGGATGGGAGTGTTGGTGGTGCAGTATCAAAGGTGAAGGCTCAGTAAAGTTTTCTCCAGGACTCTTATAATTGAGTACATAGGGGTCTGTATTTCCAGTCCTCCTAGCTTAATAACTCTTCCCTCTAACAAAGAGATTTCCCTGTTCAATAATGCCCTAAGATGCCTTAGAGCAATGGTCCCTTCGGATGAAAGGGTGATCGCAAGGTAAAAACGGTGCAAAATTTAAGTCCTCATTATTTTTCTAGATTTCATTGCAATCACTTCCCACTCCAGTATTATTATTTCTGTTTCTTAAGACGGTGAGTTGTACTAAATGTAATTGCCACAGAGTCACCAAGCCCCTAGTATAACACCCTAATGGGCAATATTCATGTATTATTCTAGACAGTAGTAACTTAAGATTCTTCAATTATTCCTTCGGACTGCTACCTGAAAAGAGACCAGTAGAATCCTTAAAAGAAATGATTATGTTCAAGTATCTCAATAGATTGTGGGTGTCAGTGGGCTGGACCACAATTATGTCCTCCCCAGATATTCAATTTGCATGCTTTGAACAAGGATTACTACTTAGTGACAGGGAGCATGAATATTCTCCCCTTCCTAACTCAGGGTGCCGATATAAATTGTGTCAACTTACTATCAGCTAAATTAAGATT
>JARFYF010000112.1:73065522-73078264 GCA_030265395.1 Rhina ancylostomus | reverse complement strand
GGAAATGAACCTGGTCAGGTGTCAGATCTCTCAGTGGGAGAGCATTTTGGAGATAATGATCATAATTCTATCTCCTTAATGATAGCATTGGAGAGAGATAGGAACAGCCAGACTAGAAAGGTGTTTAGTTGGAGTAAAGGGAATTATGAGACTCTCAGGTAGGAAATTGGAAGCTTAAATTGGGAAGTAATGTTCTCAGAGAAAAGTACGGAAGAAATGTGACAAATATTCAGGGAATATCTGTGCGAAGTTCTGCGCAGGCATGTTCCAATGAGACAGGGAAGTCTGGTCCAGATGGCGTACCTAGCCAAGTATTGAAGATCTATGCAGACCAACTGGCTGGAGTACTTATGAACGTATTCAACCACTCGCTTCCGTGGTCTGAGGTAAGCTGACTCATCACAGGTGGTGATGAGTCAGCTTACCGGAGCAAGATAGACACCTGGTCGTGTGGTGACACGACAACAACCTCTCACTCAGTGTCAGTAAAACCTAAGAACTGATTGCTGACTTCCAGAAGGGGAAGGAACATGAACATGCACCAGTCTACATTGGTGGATTGGCAGTGGAGAGGGTTAGTGTCTTTAAATTCCTGGGCGTTAACATATTGGATGACTCTCCTGGGCCGGTGACTTTACTTTTCAGAAGGTTAAGGAGGTTCGGCATGTCCCAAACACTCAAACTTCTAAAGAGGTACTGTTGAGAGCATCCTGACTGGTTGCAACATGGTCTGGTACAGCAATGCAAATGCATAGAAATGTAAGAAGCTGCAAAGAGTAGTAGATTCAGCCCAATACATCATGGCCACATCTGTTCCCACCATCGAAAGTATCTACATGAGGTGCTGCCTCAAGAAGGCAGTATCTATAATCAAAGATCCTCACTATCTGGGCCATGCTATTTTCTCGCAGCTACCATCAGGCAGGAGGTGCAAAAGCCTGAAATCCCACACCACCAGGTTCAAGTACAGTTACTTGCCTTCAACCATTTGGTTCTTGAACTAACCTGCACAATCCCAATCACTACCTCAATAAGGCAACACTATGACCACTTTGCACTACAATGGACTTTTTTTCCTTGTTCTGTGTCCTTTCTTGTAAAATTTTGTATAATTTATGTTGTTAATTTATGTTTTACTTGTGAATGTTTGTATCTCATGCCATGCACCTGAGCAGACGTGTACTTGTGCATACGACAATAAACTCGACTGACTTTTGAATATGCAAGATCTGAGACGGTGGTCTTTGAACATATTTACCTCAATCAGCCAAAGACTTTGACTTTGAATATAGTTGGTCCCTGATCAACACTCACCAACTTATAGTGGACCCTGATCCACTACCCAACTCACCAAATGCTATCCTCCAAGAGTCCTCACCCCATATTGTGCCATTCTGATCCCTTCCCTATATCGAGTGCCATCTTAGTTGCCCCTTCCTTCCCGATCATTTGGTACCTTGATTTCTTTCCCTTCCCAATCAAGTCTGTAGCTTATCTCTCAAGGACATATTTTTTTGTTTTTGAAAATGTGCAAACCTTAATTTGTTCCTTTTTTAATGCAGTGAGATAATTACCATGTCATTGTTCAACTGCATCAATGCCATTCCACTAATGGAATATCTAGCCAATAAACTTTCAGAAAAGTCATAACATGATACTTTGATGTCTTGAATCAATGCACTAATGTGAGGTTGCAAGGAAGTGCTGGCATATTCTTGCAAGCATTTAACAGGAAATACTGACAGAGTGCTGAGTAGTCAGATTAACTATAATAAGGCAGATGTACCTTAGCCAATGCTCCATCTATGCTAACTAATCCTACCATTTAAAAGTTCCACACAAAACCACAAAGTTGGTGTCCAAGGTAACTACTAGATGGGGCACCTGCAGTTGCAGGACCATTTGGAGATAGAGATATAGAACCACCACCATCTCAGAAAATCCATCAGAATATCTATAAAATCTTATTTCCTTCCCTTATTAGAGTACCTGGAAGGAATATGAGATTAAGTTCAACAACAATTTATATTGCATTTTAATGCCATGTAAGAAATGTTCCAAAACGTTTCATAAATTGGCTTTGTATTTACAAAGAGGAAACACCAATAATAAAGGCACCATGATATGGCATTGGATCTATTTCCATTAATAACACTGGAAACTTGGTTTAATTTTGAGTCAATTTATTCACAACTACATTTCTGCAGTGAAGGAATAATGCCACATGCATGATGGATGAAGTGGAGGGAAAGGCCAGGATATCCTTTGGTTTTTGTGTCACAATTCATTGGCACTACTTGCATAAAAAAGTGCTTTTAAGTTTAAGTGAAATGGCTCCTTAGTATTAGTTGTTGCATTTATCTTCTGGCCTAAAATTAAAAAAACAAGCTTGTTTGTACATTTCTAGTGCATGATTTGGGTTTTTCATTTTAACTTCATAGTTTGATCTATCCCTGGTATTGTACTCATATGGGAAATCCCTTCAAATTGGACTACCAATAGGTTAATATTAGTCTGAAAAACAGTGCAATAGTCTCTGTGCCTCATTGAAATGTTAACCTATATGGTTCAGCTGAGGTCTCCATGGAGGTATTTGAACCCACAACATTCTGACTCAGGGTCAAGAATACAACCAATTGAACCACTGCCTACACTCAGTAGTGCTTTTTCTGTCACTGGTGAACACTTCAATTCCACTTATCCATGTGCTGTATATCTTGGAAGATTAAAATGTGCCTTACCTCAGAACACTGGCCAACTTGTATTGGAGCAAGTTTGTCCAAATGGAACTGGCCTGGGAGAGTTTGATTGAGAATGTTAAGCCTATTTTTATGTGCAATATACTGTAATTAAGCAAGGAGTACTTGGAGTGGTATGGATAGACCTTCTTTCCAAACCTGGATGGATGATCTTTCCATAAACTATACCACAGACATTCGATTGCATTGAGATAACTTTGTAACTTGGTGAATTTTGGCTACAGAATGCTTGAAGCAACAGTGATGAGAGCTGTTCTCTTCATTGGACCAAAACAGAATACACGTTTTATCTTCCTTGATTTGAACACAAATTTTGGAAAGAATGGTAAGGAAGAATATTGTAAGAGGTGGTTATAGGCAGTGAGAGAGTTAATATTTTTCCATTTCCCTGTTAGAATATCTTGTAAAAGGATTGTACAGCAAGTTATTAACATCTCAATCTTCAGAAAAAACAGGATCATTCCCCTAATGAAACTGAATGTCTTGTTCCAGTGAGTTAAGCTGTAATTAGTAGTAATGATGCTTAATTACATCAATTTCCATCACTTCTGTCATGCTCTTCATTTAATTTGGGAACAGCATCAGCTTAATGGAAGACAACAGGTCAGGAATGCTTTGCTGTAGGCATCTGCCAGTTCTCATACGACATACTGCTCAGTATATGGCTGAAACCTCCTGGTTGAAAAAAGGAACTGCAGAAAATTCCATTTATATGCTTGTATATATAATGTACCCCTTTTACGCAGCATGCCTTGTCTATAAAGTCACCTTTATATAAGAAAAACACCTGCTGCACAATACACCAGCTATATAGTAAAGCCTCCATATATACACTTGTGAGTTTATGATTTATGGTTTATTGTTGTTGTCAAGTGTACTGAGCTACAGAAAAAAATTTGTTTGCATGCCATTCAGGCAGATCATGCCATATACAAGTATATTGAGGTAATAAAAAACAAAATGCAGAATATGGCGTAGCAGTTACAGAGAAAGTGCAGTCCAGGTAAACGAATAAAGTGCAAAGGCCATGACAAGGTAGACTGGGAGATCAGGAATTCATCTTTAGCAGATGAGTGGTTTGTTCAAGAGTCTAAAAACAGCAGGATAGAAACTGCCTTTAAGTCTGGTGGTATGTGTATAATAGTGTATATGTAAACGTATGTGAATAACATAATATGATAGAGGCTGGCATCAGTATATGGGGCAGCCAGTAAGCAGCCATCATAAAGCTAGGAGTTCTGGATTGGCAGAGGGTGTGGCTCGGGATAGGCATGACACTGTGGACATTAGGTGAAGGGGTTCAGTGTGTGGTAAGGGTGTTATTGAAGGCCTCACTATTTTACATCATGGGGTTAAGATGTGCTATAGAGGAATATTTGTCAGGTTGTATTAGAGGTTTATCCATATAGAAATGACCTGGGAGAGTTTGATTGCGAGTGTCAGAGAAGCCTATTCTATGCTGTAAATAGGGTATTATGTCTCTCTCTCAGTCCCTCCCTAGCAATGGGGCCCTCTGGGAGAGCATGGTCAAAGTCTCTCCACGGTGCTCTAAAACTACTGTTGCACAGGATGACATTATTCCGCTAATGGAGCCATAGATGGCTGGAGGAATAAACTACTGCTTTGAGCAGAATGAACTTGGTAGCATTGTGTACACATATGATATGAAAAATTTCACAGTATGGCAGCCAGTAGATTCATGATTACCCTAGCTGAAATTTTCACCAGCTGAAACTTGTTTGCTCAAGGGAAAATAAAGCCAGCTTTATTTCATAGAAAATAACAGGAGTAGGCCATTTGGCCCAAGCAGCCTGTTCCATCATTCAACACAATCTCAACTGATCATCCACTTCATTATTGAGCCTGCCTTCTCCCCATATCCATTGATTCCTTTGGCATTAACAATATGTCTACCTCCATCTTGAACATATTTAATGACTTGGCCTCCAGCAGTAGAGAATTCCAATAACAGCCGGGTCCATTATACATCCCCCTTTCCCGATCTACCACCATTTAGGGAATAATATGTATTTTTGTTTATAGAACCAAAGTGAATAACCTCCTATTTACTCATGTTATGCTGCATTGCCATCCATTTGTCCACTCAGCCAACTTGTCCATACAACGTTAAAGCCTTTTGCATTCTGCTCACAACTTGTATTTCCCCATTTCCCTACCCCACATCACTAAACCCCCATCACCCACCCCCAACATTTGAGTGCTAGAGAGCAGTGTGAAGCCAGAGACTGGATTTGGGACCAAGGCCAGTAACAGCTGCGTATTTGTTGGATGGTCATCCCAATATGGCTGTACCAACAGGAACAGTCGGATTATTGGGAGTATACAGCTGTACTAAGACACTTTTGGTGTTTACATGGATCAATTAGAGATGTTTTCATTACAAGCAATATTACTAAATGTCCTGATGATCCAGATCAAATCAGGCAGCGTTGGAGAGTAAAGGGCAATCTGTTGGATTGACATGGGTCCTGAGGTTTACAAAGTCCTTAAAAATATGCTTGTCAAGAAAACCCAGAGGGTAAGCCACTGAAAGACATTTTTAACAAAGTTGGGACAGCATTACAATCTTGAGTCATTGGATATTGTTGGAAGTATCATTTTAGAACAAGGAATAAACTGCATACTAAGGACAAGTAAGATTATTGTCACATTCAAGAAGATTTCAATATTACAGCTACATTACAATCCTCCAGGGGACAGCGTTGCTTGACCATTTTGAGTGTGATCTGAAGACTGAATGCATTCATCGTTAACTGTTGTCAATTCTCAATTTGACATTTGATTTTGCTTGTTACATGCATTGTTCATGCTGACAGAGATTCACATGAGTGCCATAATAAAGTAGGCCACAGACATCTGTAGAGGTGAATAATCCTCAGACAAGGCAGTACTCTGTCCTCATGGTCAAGTGTCCCAGAGAACTGGTGGACAGTTCTAATGCAGCAATTGTGGAGGCAAGCCTAAATCCTGCTGTAGGTTCTTTGGTCAGCATGTGATGGAGAATTGTCTGTTCTTGAAAACAGAATGCTGAGGCCTATTGGGTCACCTTGTTAAGGCATCTTGTAAGAGTAGTATGGAGACACTGGAAGGTGGAATTACTTGCCACTGCAAACCATTAAATAACAACAGCATGGGATGAATTCATGTACAATTCACATTATCAGAAGCACAAAAATGTCTAACAGTAAGGCAGCTTTCTAAGTGACTTTAACAGGAAGACAAAAGACACTGCACATGCTTGAATCTTGAACAAGAACAGAACACCAGAAGAAGTCAGTGAGTCAAGCAGCATCTGTGGAGACAAAATGTGTAAGTAACTTACCTCTTGCCTCCACAGATGCTGTCTTACCCTGTGAGTTCTTCCAGTATTCTGTTGCTATTTTAATTTTAACTGGAGCTGCAGTAATCCCATGGAAGTCAATACAGGTTAAATGGGTAGTGCCACCTCAGAACTGTCTTACCATAGAAACCTGAGTAATCTCCAACTATAGAAACTGTAGATAGAGTTACATAGTTATGGAGAAAGGAGGATTCCCATAGTTGGGAATATATCTGTTCCAGTCACATACAAGGAGCCACATTGTCAATTTACCCATCATTGTAATGACAGGAAACAAGCAAATCTTGATAGAAAAAAAATTGGTTGGGCTAAGTGTATTGCACTCTAATTTAAAGGCTTCAAGACTTCTAACCAAATGCTGAAAAGTGAATTACAAGGGCACATTGGGATTTCATTGTCCTGGCTGTGGCACTTATCTGGACTCAGAGCAAGTCGAAGTCCTACTAGATGTATTAGCCAAGAATGTGGATACACTCCTAGAAATAGGAAATTGGGTGGCACAGTGGTGAGGTAGTAGAGCCATTGGCACAAAGTACCAGTGACCTAGGTTCAATCCTGACATCGGGTGTTGCCTGTAGGGAATTTGCATGCTCTTCCTGTATCTGTATGGGTTTCATCCAGATGTTCCAATTTCCTCCTATATCCCAATGATGTGTGTTGGTAGATTAATTAGCCACTGTAAATTGCCCCTCGCTTGTCAGTGAGGAGTAGAAACTTGGGGGAGCTGATGAGAATGTGGAAAAAATTTAAAAAAATAGGATTCATGTCAGATTCAGGTGGTTGATCATCAGTGTGAAATCAGTGGGCCGAAAAATTCTTTATCACTAAAAAACTGATAAAGTAGTTAAACTTAATTTGTAAAATAAAAATAACTACACAACAAATTATGTTTTTGAGAAAGAATTTTTCCCATCAAATCACTGTGTATTACAGTGAATAATTATCATTCACATACCATTTGTATGTATATAAGTAATGATTTGAAAGATTTCACTAAAATTTAATGGAGCCTTCTTAGGGCTTCTATGTAGTTTTAATTCAGTAACTATTGTGTACATACGTTTCATATGTAGCCCCTGGAAAATATCATACTCCCAGGCATTTCTGATACAAAAATCATGTCAGGGTCACAAGAGTGACTCACACCAGGAAGTGCCCAGACAAATTTCCCAGCTGACATGATTCACCCAGAAAAGGTTACAAATGTGATTTACCTTGGCGTAAAGCTCATAACACTGAAAATAAACAGCATTTTGTCATGAATTTCAAGGTAATTTTTTTTACATAATAAAATATATTAACATGGAATGATTTATATGTCTCACATTCTTTCATAACACATCCTTTCAGTAATACAGCTCTGTAGATTAAGCAGATCTACAGTATAAGCTGTGTGTACAACAATCCTGAAAGTGAGACATTATGTTTCTATCCATCACCATGTAAAACACAGCTGAATATAACAGACCTTCTATGTGTCATAGTTCTTTTTAAGAAAACCCTCAATACAAAGCACTCCAACCAGAAGTGATAAAGTCACATATCAGAAGGAATGGACCAGAAAATGTGATTAACCCAATATAAGACAGTCCTTACTACATTCCTACTGATTAGAAAATTTGTAAGTCACTCTGCAAGCAACCACCTATACTAGGTGCTTACAGCATTTGGAGATTAATTTTAATGCAGAAGCTGAAAATAGCATGTCAGGTTTGGAATAGCAAACTGGAAAATGCTTCAGTTATGCCCCAAAATTCCCTAGGTTCAGGGAAGGTTCCATTACTTTGGAGAAAAAGACAAATACAACTCTCTTAATTCAAGAAGGGAACGGAGATAGAAAAGAACAAACTGCAGGCCAGTCATAGCTCTACATCAGTGTAACAAACTTGCAGCAGGGCTCTTAGAAAAAATTTAAGGTATCAGGCAAAGTCAACATGATTTTGTCAGAAGGAAATTATGTTTGACCAGTTCCTTGGAGATTTTTGAAGAAGGAGCATATGCTATGGATATGGAGGAACATGTGGCTGTACAGTGCTCAGATTTCCAGGAGAAATTTGATTAGGTACTGCATCAAAGGTTATTGCAAAAGATAAAAATTCATATCATAGTAGGTAACATTACAGAAGATTGATTGGCTAACAGGAAAAATTAGACATAAATGATTTTTTCTTCTGATGGGAAGGTATGTGCCATAGAAATGAATGATGAGGCCTCAACTTCTTACAAAATATTAATGACTTGGAAGAAGACACCAAAAGTTCGCTAAATTTGCTGATGGTAAAAAGATAGGTAGGAATGTAAGTTCTGAAGAGAATGGAGGAAGGATACAAGGGATATAGATTCGTTAATTCTGTGGACAAAGATCTAGCAGAAGGGGTTATAATGTGGGAAGATGTGAAATTGTTCCCTTTGGCACAAAAATAATAATACATATTATCTAAATGTTGAGAAACTGCAGACTGAGCTGCAGTATGTGTCCTAGTATATGATTTGCAAATGCTAGCAAGCAGCTATAACAAGTTATTAGGAAAGCTAACAGAATGCTATCATATTACTGGGGGAATTAAATATAAAAGTAGGGAGGTTCTGCCTCAGTTACATTGGACACTGGTGAGACACTGTTGAGACATTGTTGAATACTAACCACAGTAGTAGTCTCTAATGCATTGGAGGCAGTTTCAGAGAATATTTACCAGACTAATACTTGAACAAATGGGAGGAAATATTGGTCAGGCAAGTCTTGTATCTGCTTGAGATTAGAAAAGAGGTAATTAAAACAAAATCCTGAATTATTTTGGCACAGTGTATGTGGAAGGACATTTCCTCTTATAGGAGGATGAGAAGTAAGGATCACTGTTTAAAAGTAACGGGATCATCCACTTCAGACAAAGTTGGTGATTTTTTTTCCTCTTCTGTCATGGGTTTTGGAGGAAGAGCCTTTGAATATTTTTAAGTCAGAGTGTGATACATACTTGATAAGTAAAAGGGTGAAAGATTACCACATTAGAACAAAAATATGAATTTAAGGTTACTTTTGGGTCAGCTATGCTTGTATTCAATGGCAGAGCAGGCTCAAGGCTGAGATACTACTTCTGTTCAGAATTTCATTAGTTTGTAGTCAGGGGCTATCCTGTGCTCTCTGACTCTATGGCTCTATGATGTTAAATGTAAGGATCTCTCTCTCATAGCTTCATCAAACAAGTCAATGATGGTTTGGAGCCTGGCCTCTTGAGTGTTGTCTGCATACTTCAACTCAACCACTGAGATCCAGGTCACCTTAGTTCTGAAGCAGAGTCACTGTCAGTTGAATAGTTTCCTATTATCTTTGGCAATTAGCTCAAGTCCTGCTAGAAGTTTGTTGGAAGTGAGGTGTGACATTGTGGCAAGAAGGACTGAGAAATTTCAGGCCTCAATGCAGTCTTGTTATCAGAGGCCTTCACTGAGATTGGCTCTGTTGCAGTACTATTGGTTAGAATCATGACTTGAATGTTGTAATGAAGCAAACATAAAATACACTGGAGGTCTCATGCTTCCACACTTGCAGTCAATGACTTCCTATTCCCTGAGCAAACTAGCAAGGCTGTATAAACTAAGAGCACATATGGGGAACACAATTCATTTATTTGCCTTGATAAACATGGCATTAGTAAGTTGCTAGACGTACCAAGCACTGTCAGCTGAGCAGTGTCAGTGGTGGCTCTGAAACCAGTGGCATAGAAACTGCGTGTCATCATAATTTTAACTGGTTTTGATAGCGAGAGCATATTCACCTGGACCTCTAAACCTATTCCTCAGACTACCACTGAGATTTTGCTCTCCTCTGATGTTGTCTCACAGATCTGATATTTAATATAGATTATTCTTCATTCTCTGCCTCCAGACAGTACATGCTAATGGTGACTCCAATACTTTCAACACCTCAGGAGAAATGGTGACACTTTCATCCTACTGTTTGTGCTCTTGTCCTCCTCATAGTAAATATTAGCAGGATAAACCAATTGCTATAATTCTACAGTAGCCAATGGCTCAAGGCTATTATTTCAGTTGCAAAACTGCTACACCTTACATATTGTTATGTCTTGGGCTTTAAGGTTTATGGAAAAATCATGTAGCACTTTCTTCTGATTTCCCAAGTCCTGAAACCAGTGAAAGGTCAATAAATCCATAGATAAGAAAATGTAATGAAAGTAACAAATTTTCATGGCAATGTTTCCCCTAAATTTAGACAATTGGGAACTTCAGTTCAGATCAGGGACTTCATAGCTAGTGCTTTTGGCACAAAGACCCATGTTTATGGTCTCTACCACAGATATTCATAGTAAGAAAGGGCCAAAAAAACCATCCAGGTCAAAGATCTATGTTGTTCATGAGTTTAACAGTGCAGTCAGCAGCCAAAGATGCAAAGGTTAGCATCGTCCTTTAAGAATCATATTCCATCATCCTGAATTACACCTTGCTTCCCCTCCTTCCAGAAGTATACCAAATGACATAATTCCAGTATTCAGGTGATAAATATCATCTATAATTGAAACATTATTATGTCACACCCTTTGACAATGAAATCCATAGCCTTTTAAATGAAAAATCCAATAGACACATGGATTCTACAACATGTCTGATTTGACAGAATACTGTTACGAATACTGTTATTGCCTTGATAATCTATCCCAGTGTTGCCACAAAATCTTTAAGCAGAAAATGGGGCATCTGTGCCTCAAATAGTTCATTGGAAGCACAAATATTAGCAGCCCTTCAAACTGGGCAGGCTGTTTATTCCTTAACAATGGAGAGGGAAATTCTCAATAGAGTGGGATTCCAAGGCAATTTGAACCATATTTGTAGTATTACAAAGTAGAGTTCAAATTGCCCTGGAATCACACTCAAAGTCATGGCATTTTAACATCTTCCACCACACCCCAAACAAGCCTTCACCCAATAACTAGATTCTAATGCTTACCTAAAATGTAGGCCTATGTTTCCATTCTAGATTTTAAGAATATTGTTGATATACCTACTACTAAGTTTGTCTTAAAAGATTGTAAGACCTGTCCCTTTAAGCAAGGAAAGAATTTCTCTCTATGGGTCTACAGAATCATACTGTGTCCTTAAGCAAGTTCTCCCAACATCCTGCCATCTGGAGCCGCAAGATCCAAAAGGTAAGTTATTTTAAAATAAGACCCTTATTATTTTTATACATCTGTTTTAAATTTTGATTCCTGCTTGCATTGTTGGGAGGAGGACGCAAGAGTCTGTGTCCAATCAGTCGTAGTTTAGTGAGATGCCCAGACATTGGCAACATCCTAAAGAATAAATAGCCATTCTATCCCTGACTGTCTATTGTTTTGGCTGACTATGATGAGGGATGAAGAGGATTACTTTCTTGGTGAAATCTGAAATACAAAAAGATAAAATGCATAAACTAGTTAGGAATGCTGTTATTGAGGCTCTTATCCTCAGCAGGCACTGCCAGCAAGGATCAGAACTTAAGAAACATTCATTGGGGAAAAAAAAAAATCACACAACTGAATGTCTGATTTCCTATAGATTAATTTAAATAGATAAGAAATCAGGAGATTATCAGATGGCATTTCTCTGGCAATGCCAGTTTTTGCCAGGAATGCCACACTGGGATGTTAGAACATAATTCAGTTTTCTAGGAACTGTGCTTTTTAAACTTATTACCAGAATTTGTGCACTGACAAGACATTTGTCAATCTCTGGCTTCCATGAAGGTGGTGATTTCCCCTGCTCCTATAGTGATGATGCAAGCATCGTGGCATTAGGTATGGAGTGAATATTGGCCCAGAATTGATCATGGAAGGACAATATTAAGTCATGGAGAACTTATGCAACTTGGAGGAGAACCTAGATGTAATAACATTTTCCCCAGCTTATGTTAATTTGTGCTAACAGTGAAAATGGAAAAATAAAAAGTTTGATATAGATATGTAAAATGAGTGCTGATGACTGGAATAGTCTTTCTGATGCTTCTTGTAAAGCAAAGGTCACCTCACCTTCAAGGGTGAAACCACAAAAATCTTGGTGGAACATATCGTGTGAAGCCGTGTGCTATTTCGAGGAAGCAATCATCCAACTATTACTTCAAACCTTACTATTACACTGGAGGTCCAACTTAACTATTGTTGCCTGGTTGCAATTGGATGGACATTTTCCAGAGCTTTACAATGTAATTCTGCTTCTGTCACTTTACTATTTCTGAATCAAGCCACATGTCTACTAATGTTAGATATATAAATGTCAGGGTTTCTTGAAGTTAACGGCCAGTGTGGGAGCTGTCGGCAAGAAAATCTGGGATATCCCCTTCAAGCTTTCCTCTCCATCCTATGATTTCTGAAAGTTATTTTTCAGGAAACATACCTTAATGTCAAGGATCATTTCCTTTGGACTCCAACATCCTATTAGTGACTATAGCCAAATAATAGTGTATGCTGAATTCAGCTGAGACTTTCAACTTCAGTATACAAATAATGCATAGGAACTAAAAGTGTTGTAGAATCTCCCATCAGTTTTGAGAATAAGTTTCTTGATGGGCAGGATCAAACTTCTCTCCCACAGCAGTCTCCCCATGAGTTTGCAGGTAGATTCATCTACTGCATTGTTT
>JARFYF010000112.1:73025208-73040231 GCA_030265395.1 Rhina ancylostomus | reverse complement strand
AGACCCAGACCACAATAGAACACCATTAATCAGAAGCGTAGATGGGGTTCTGAGGAGGTAATAGTTGTACAAGTGCCATCATTACCAACAGGAAGTTCTCATTAAACCATCTGGAGCACAAGAAAAGACCATTGATGGCTTTTGTTGATCAAGAGAAATCTTTCAAAAGAGTCAGCAGGAACACATTGTAGTGAGCATTGCAACATTATGAATAAGAGATTCATATATTTCAAAGTCTTTACAAAGTTTTAAGTATAGAACTTTGCCACTCTTTAGGGTTGCCTCTTAAGAACAGCAGGAATCATCATTCAGTATTTCTCAGCATTCTTCTTATTTAGAAATGTCTGAAAACAACAAATCCACAAGAGCACCAAGAGTACCATGTGGAAGAACACATCACAACAAACAAGTTCCTTTTTTCTCGTAATGAAGAGAATACTGAGAGTGAAGATCAACTTCAACAGAATATCTCAAGACTGTCCAAAGCATGTGAGGACCAGAACACCTGAATAAGTGTTGAACAAATAGAAGTGACCAATTTAAAGAGAAAAACAAGCACTGGACATAGATATCAACAACACATCACTGAAGCAATCAGGAGAGTTCAGATACCTGAGGATCAGCTTCATCATTGACAGAAGAATGAACAGAGAAACAGGCAGAACCAAACAGCAAGCCAATTGATAGGCCAAATGTCATTAATCTTGTAACAACAATTAATACACATCAGTACCAAGAAGAAACTCATATCAGCAATCGTTCTACACGTGTTACTGATCTGCAATATCAGATCTGCACCCAAATATGATAACACAAAAAGAAACCAACAACATCCAAAATAAAAAGCCTAAAGAGACCAAATAAGAGATAATTTCATCAGACAAGCAATAGGGACCCAATCCAATACCAATAACAAAAATAAATTAACAAATAAAGTGAAGTAACCAGATGAAGAAGAGAGGAAATGTACCTCCCAATGTACAAAAAAGGGACTAACAGATAGCAAGCAAAAGGCCTTCCATGTGCAGATGGCAAAACACTGAAGCAATCAGAGAGTGGAGGTCTCATCCCAAAACAGGAAACTAAAAGTGCCAAGGAACAAAATCTATATCTCCCATCAACATCAAAAGCCAGGAGAGATGTTTGGAGCTCCCTGACAATTGGAACCATCTGCTTCTATTTTCTAAAGAAACCTCATCAGACTTTTCTGGTAAGTACGCCTTCTTTGCGCTGTCTCTATATCTTCTGAATCATTGTACAAAAGGTTGCTGGCAGTCTCATCATTGCAGCAACCATTTCCTAATGTGTACACATCAGCCTTTTTCAGTAGCCTGAACCTCAAAGTCTACATCTAAGTTGTCTAGACTACATCTAATGCATAACAAATATGCATTCACAATCACCAGGTTCTCCTTTTGCCTGCTCTACATTCTGTTCACACATGCCCAGTGATTCACAACAAGATGATAAAGTACATATGAAAATACATCCTAAAATGGTGCAGCTCAAGTTACCTTCACAGGTGTCATTTAAGGCCACAGGAGAGCATTCTTTGTGCAGATACGATATGCAAAACTTCAACCCAATAAACTGCACAATTTCTGGGTCTTTAGAGGAGTAACCCAAATTGATTGTATGTGATTTCAGGAGCCATACTGAACACTCACCTGTGCAACGTGCCATCATACCTCTAGCTCACACCTGTTTGGAATAGTGGGCCAATTAAACACTGTAAAGAATTCTGGGATAGATACCCTGTTCTCCAACACTCAGTTGGAGATTCTGGTAGCAGGGATGGACATGGGGGAGGGTTGGAGAGAATGGGGGTTCCTGTAAAAATAGAAATGTTTACCTACAAAATGCTGAGAAATCTGATGCATCATAGTCATTTTTTGTGGACTCCAAAGTGACAGAGCAGATACACTTTGTTATTTAGGGAGCTCTCAAGTGGGTCCACTTCCTTCCATAAAAGTTGGTTTCCAGGTTAAGGCACATGGTGCATCCTATCACGTGTTCATGTTCCAATTTGCAGAAGTGACAGCAAACATGTATCCAACAACATGTGTTCAACAACAATTGACATCATTGTTTCATTCCCAGCATCCTTCATGCAAAAAAAGTGACTTGACATCACATGCACAATATACACTACATTGTACATTCATACTTCATGACCACTTTTAATCTTCAATTATATAGTACCTAAAAGCGTACACAATGTCATTGAATTTTTAAGGCCCCCATCTCAAGTTTACAAAAGGCACAAAGCCAACCTCTGAGATGGATATTGTTACTGTATGTTAAAAATGAATAATGCCACATTTTCAGTAAAGAAAGCGTCCTTTTCCTTAAGTAGCACAATGATCCAGCCATTTTCACCATTTCAAATGTAAATGGAACAATGGTGAGTTCTTTTGTGAAGGGAGGTAAGAGGGAGATGAGAGGATGCTGAAAGCAGCTGGGGTTTGTACACTTCAGCATGTTGTGAGATAGAAGTAGGGAAAAAGAGAATACATTGTGAAGATACTCTCCAGTAATGCCAAGCACTGCCATGACTCTCCACCTTCCTGTGACACCCACTATACTGAGCATTTGCTTCATCTACTTCCCTTGATGGTTTTCAGGTAGGTGTTGTGCACAAGCCACTTCTGCAAGCAAGAAATGTTAGTGATTGGCCTATCAAATGATTTGAAATCTGCTTATCATAAAGGAACAGTTAGCATCTTATTGTGTACAGAGTATATGAGATAGGAAGACAAGGAAGAGTTGTTAGAATTATGCAGCAATTATAGGAAAGTGAAGGAGACAAGTGATGATGGAGTTGCTAGTGTGGATTAAAGATCAGATTCCACATAGACAGGGAAGTCTCAAATTTTGCCAGTGATGTTCCAGCTGTACTCCACCAATCAACTTCTCACAGAGTGCTGTAGGAGAGCAGAAGCTTGCTGAAATTACCAGCATTTACACTGGGGAATCTGCTCTCTGAATATGTTCCAGTTTAAATCCATGAGCTTATTTATTTGAATGGGGATCATCTGGACTTCAAAAAAGAAAGGGAAAAATAACACACATTTAATTATTTATGTTTGATTTAATATTTTTAATTGCTCAAATGTGTTTTTAAAGTTTTAGTTGATTTTTTAAAAAATATGTTCAATGAGTTTTTTTAATTACTTAATTATTAAATGTTTCCGTATGTCAGAAACATTCAGAGATGTTGAAGAATTTTGGCTGTTTTGAGGGATGGCCCAACTGGGGGGTGGGGTTTGGCTGTCAAAGATTTCCAAATAAATTTCATAGGCAGAGCTTCAGTCACTGTGGTGTGGAAGAAGGGAGAGAGCCATAGTGGTGCATCACTGAAGAACAAATATGTACTGCATCCTAGAGCTAGAGGAGATTGCAGAGGTGGAGCAGAGTGAGATCATGCAGAGATCTGAAGTCAAGACTGAGGATACTGTCAATTTAACAAAGAATAAGGACATCACATTTTAAACCTTAAAACTTAAATATAACAGATATGTTCAGAAAAAATATCAGATATATTTCAGATTTTCTGAAAGAATTGAGCCCACATTCACATGCAGACTCTATTATTCAAAGATCTGCAAGGTTTTTCTTTCTGTGCCTCATCTTTTTCATTTCTTTGGATAACTCACACTGTTGCTCAGCCAGTAGAAAAAGGAAGATCATAATGGAATCTAATCCCAGATGACTTACTAGCGATGCTCAAAAGAATCCCATGAGAAATGGTTCTCATCTTCTATGGTGAAATGAATGTTGCCTGACGAAAGGAGCAGGGCACGGTTTTTAATGGAGGTGTGAGGCTGCAAGATCACCATTGTATATTGGGCAATATTTATAAAGGCCTTTCCTTTTGGAGATTAATTCACTAGGTTAGAAAGTATTGCCAGCACTAATGATTGTTTTTAAATTTATTGATTTTGCTCTCTTTTGATGTGTGTCTTTGCTGGAATGAAGTAGAACTGGAAAATTAATTTCTCTCGCTCACTGTCTTTCTATCAACATGAATCAAGAGTATTAAAGCAATAATGAAAGCTCAACTAACTAAATCACAAGTGTTGATCATGTTGGGTAGACCCAGTTACATGATAGATTAGCATTAGGACTTGATGGACAAAATGGATATTTTTCATTTCATGTTTTCATTATCCTTTTCATGCTGTCACAGTACATATGAGACAATCAAGAGCCAGATAGGATTCAAGGCTCAGCAATGTGGCTTAGAAACAATCTTGCCTCACTATCTTTATCCCTTCAATGATATTTTCAAAAAAATTTACAAGCCATGAAAAAGGGGAAAATCTATAGTCTAATTTACTATTAAATATTGGCACTTTGTGTGTGTCTAGTGGGTGTTGATAAAAGGGAATCAAGGGACTAGTAGTGCAAGAGAGTAAGGGTACTTACTTAGGTGTTTATATTCTATAGATTTGCACCTCTGGCAGACTTAAAGGGGACCCTGGGGATAACAATAGAAGTCATGTAATCTTTTAAAAAGAAAAGTTAATTGCCTGACCAAACTTAAAGTCCTGGTGCCTCTGTTTCACTGTTGCAGCATTGAATTAAACTGCTGTGCAGTGCTGTAGTCATGTTGTTTCTCATTTCACTCTGCTTTTCCCTTGTTGGTTTAATAATTCTCTATAATTTGGTTAATTAAGGTTCATATTCTGAGAAATATTTTTGCAATTTCCTATGAACGTTTGTGGTTTTCAGATCTCCCTCTCTGAGCCTCAGGCTTGGATTATGGCACTGATGGGAGAGTTCAGAATCCTTTCCCAGTTGAAGTGTTTTCTTAACAGTCACCCTTAGAAGTTAACCCTTCCCACATGGACATGGTTGCTGTAGTCCTTCTATTAGTAGATTCTATTTCATTTCAGCATACATTTAATCAACTCACTTATGTGACTGAGACTTTCCAATGATGTGGACAGATAAGAAGGAATATGCAAAGCATTAATATCCATCTAAATCTTTTAAAGCATTGTACCTTTGCTTTGTAAGAAGGTAATAATGAAAACTGTAGTCATTCAGTTTGTGCTAATCAGGTGACCATACAATTAGAATAAACAGATCACATTCTGTAAATCAGTCAATTTAAGATTAACACACAACACAGGCATTTCACTTGTATATATATTTTATTTCACTCATTTCCTTAACGTTTAAATTGTTTACTTCAATTTTATTTTTAGCTTTCCATTTTGAAGTTATATTTTAATAATCTTTGATTTTTTTTTCATGTCTCTAAGTGCAAAATTACTCTAGGAACCCAACCAGCTCTTTTTGTTCTGGCATCTTGAATCCTCTGTCTCTCTCTCGCTCCTCCATCTTCCAAGCGTGAGCAAACACCAATCCCCTCACTCGCAAAAAAAAATTGGTCTTCTACACAATTCAAGGTTTTGCTACCTTTAGCAAAATCCTAATTCAGTCTTTCTTCTTTGCCTGACTGGTTCAGAGCTCCTGGAGTTTCTTTCTCTTTGATCTTTTTTTAGGTCCACAAGAATGTGAGCAGGTCACTTAGCCCTTCAAGTCTGCTCCAACATTCAGTTGGATCTTGGCTGATTTGAAACTCAGCTTTATTTACCCATTATTGTTTCCACTATTGATACCTTTACCTAACAAAAATCTACTGAGTTCAGTCCTAAAGCTCCAGGTGTCAGAACATCCTTAGGCATTTAGGGAAAGAGTTCTAGATTTCCACTACCTTTTGTGCAAAGGGGTATCCCGATTTCCTCCTGTATAGCTTAAGGCTAATTTTAAGGATTTATCGCTTCATTCTTGATTCCACAACACACACACACCCAATTCCACTCAAAGGAAGTAGTTTCTTCGTATATTGCTTATAAATCCTTTCAACAGTTTAAACATCTTGATTAAATTGACCCTTCATCTTCAATACATAAGAGTTTAGTTTGAAGCCGAAGGTTAACACAGCCCTATGCTCCCTTTAAGATGGTCTCTGCTTTGTTGGGTGCTACATTGCCCTGTAATTAGAGGGCTTACTTAACACCTTCTGATTCTACTTAGATTCCTCACTCCAAGCCACCCATTATTAATACATTATGGCCCAAGTGGAGAGGGAAAATCTATTTGACCTCGGTAAACAAATAAGATTTTTCAGAAAAGTAACAAAAGCATTTCTCAAGTGCAGGGGTTTTTGAAAGATAATATTCCAAATGAATGTTTTTAAATAAATGTCAGAGTATAAGCTTTGGGACAGATTTTGCTGTTAAAATAACAAGCAGTTAATGGAAATCACCACTATTTATGGACAAATTGGACTGCTACCTTGAGCTAACCAACCTGCACAGTTAGGAACATGAAAATCCAAAAGTTGCTGGACAAGGAATACTGCTTCTCCATATGTCATATGTGTATCTTCCCATTTAAATGTATCAAATGTATGAAATATCTGTACTGATGTCAGAGATATGAATTAAACTCCTTTTTTCTTTAATCGATCTCTTTCTCTTTATTCGACCTTTATTTCCCTCTCCTTCATTCTTCATATTAACTCCAATGTACACATTCTATTTTGGTTTGTGTGCTGCTCATTAACACTTCCTCACGCTGATAGGATTAGAAGGTTGGTTATTCTGTTCACACGGATCCCAGATGCCCTGTAGAGGGTGCTGCATTGTTAGGCAGCTGGTTGACAGCTGCTTGTTGAGCTAAAACCCATGCGATGTCCATGAGCAAGAGCAAATGTAATGAATAGCTAGAAATGCAGATAGGCAAAATCCAGCCTCTGATTTCTGGGAAGTTATCCACAGTTTTCTATTTGACATGTGTCATAAATACTACTTTTAGTTTTATAAATGTAACTTGGAGCAGTTGAAGAAATTAATATTAGTCAAGATTCCCTTTGGGTTCACAGCTGCTCTCCCTCATTCAGAATTATAAAACTTTTGAATTTGCTTCAGCTCTTCTCTTTCTGATCTTCTTCTGCTTTGCTAAATCTCTTTCACATTTTCGTGTACGATCATGTCTTCTAATTTACTATCCAAGTTCAAGTTTCTACTTGGGCTTGGATTTCCATTTTCTGCCCCTTGATGATTACTTCTCATTTTGCTCTTATGACATAGGAGGAGGACATTTGGCCCATCATTCTGGAATTTAAAGATGCCAGAAGAACATTTAAAGACCCTAGCAGCTATATTCATAAGGGCTCCATGTCCAATTTCAATCTTTTACAACCTTTCAAAGTATTTTCATCAATCTCATTCCCCCACAACTCATTCTCTCTTGCAGATCTGTCATGGTTGAAGCCCATTTTCCTGAGTCTGGACTGTTTACATATGCAGGGCTGCTCCTAGCAGGATCTCCATGCTAAACAAAAACAGGGAATTCCCAGCAGGAATATGGGAGAAGTAGCACCAGAAAACTCCAGCAAACATAAAAATGGGTGAGTTCAGCATGATAGGTCCCTGATGCTGAAAAATGGGATTAATACAGGATTAGTGTAAAAATGGGTGATTAATTGTTCATGTGGACTCAGTAGGCTGAAGGGCCTCTTTCTAGCTTGTATCTCTCTATGGTTCTATTGCTCCATCTGTCAATTGACCGGAAAGCCAGAGAAGATACTACCTTTTCCAGTATTTTTAATCACACCATGAATAGACTACTTTGGCAAAAATTTGGTAGTGAGAACTTTTACCAATAAAGAGTTAGAAAATACAACACTCACAAAAAAGTAAAGGCCATTTTTATGATCTATAAAATTCAAACAAAGAGCTGCTGGGCTAAAGTGAAGACTCGCCCTAATTATCCATTTTCCATCAATGTCATGCCTTCTTATGCTATTTTCTGTTTTCCTCTTATAAAACTGGTGTTCAAGTTTACTTGGAAATTTAGAGATACCAGAAGAACATTTAAGGAGCCCAGCACCTATATTCCTAAGAGCTTCCTATTCTTCATAAAGAGTTTACAATCTTTAGAGTATTCTCAACAATCCCATTCCCCCATTTATTTCCCTGTAACTTATCCTCTCTCACAAACCTGTCATGATCGAAGCCCATTTTATCTATGCAGGGCTGCACCTAGCAAGATCTCTGTGCTAAAAAAAAACAGGGAATTCCCAGCAGGAATATGGGAGAAATAAAACCAGAGTTCTTCAGCCAATGTAAAAATGGGTGATAATGGCATGAGAGACCTCTGATGTTGAAGAATGGGATTAATGTAGGATTGGTGTAAAAATTAGTGATTAATGGTCAATGGACTAAAATCTGTTTCTGTGTTGTATTTCTCTATGATTCTATGACTCCATCTGTCAATGCACTGGAAAGCCAGAGGAAATCCTATCTTTTCCAGTATTTTTGTCATAGCATGAATAAACTATTTTGGCAAAAATTTGATAGTGAGAACTTTCACTAATAAAAAGTCAGATAATACAACTGTCACAAAAAAGTAAAGAGCATTTTTATGATCTATACAAAATTCAAGCAAAGACTTACTAGGCTAAAATGACTCACCCCAATTATCCATTTTCTGTCATTTTCATTTCCCTTATGTTGTTTCTGTTTTTCTTTGATAAAACTGTTTTTCAAGTTTACTTGGAGATTTGGAGGTGCGAGAAGAACATTTAAGAGGAATAGTAACTATATTCATCAGAGCTCTCTGTTGAACTTCATAAATAGTTTACAATCTTTTGAATGCCTTTTCCTCTACATACAAATCCACAGTTAACTGTTCTTAAGCTATTTGCTGCAGGTTTATCATTTTCCTTGAACCAATTCTTTGAAGAACTTAGATTTGAAGACACCACATCGTCTCTGCTTTTGGATAAAAGGGAATGCAATTCCATCTAGCACCTGGATCACACATCAAGCCATCAACCAACCCACGCTTAAGCTCCCACTCCCCAGTTCACACCTCCCCCACCCAATCCCCTCCGAATCTTATAGTTAGTTGAGGCACATGTACTTCTTAGAGAGTGATTCGATATATATAGAAAGTCATGACTGAATTATGCTACAAGGAGACCAAAACCCCATCCACATAAAAGGCAAGTTGCAATCCCGGTGATTGTTAAGATCACACTACCTTTATCTTTTATGCAATTGGTTAATTTAAGTTTGCTAAAGAGCCTTGTACATTTTCCCTGTGTCTGCGTGGGTTTCCTTCGGGTGCTCCAGTTTCCTCTCACATTCCAAATACATACGGGTTAGGAAGTTGTGGGCATGCTATGTTGGCACCAGGAGTGTGGCAACACTTGTGGGCTGCCCCAGCACACTCTACGCAAAAGATGCATTTGACTGTGTGTTTTGATATACATGTGACTAACAAAGATATCTTACCTTTTCTTATAACCAACCAGCTGTGCACAGATGCGTGAACCAAATAATGGATGTTATCTACTAGAAGCAATCTCATATCTTTCCCCATGTACAGGAGGGAGTAATATGAAGGAGCTCTGCAAATGAGTAGAATATCAGGTTTTCTGAAGGTCTGGGACTAACAGATTGCCTCTGCATGGTCCAACAGACTTCTATCGCCATAATCACAGAAGAATTCACCATTTTATAACCATCAGCAATAAGCAAATTTTACTTTCAAAGTGTTATGAATGCTTTTATCTTACACAACAACAACTTGAATTAACAAAACATCTTTTGCCATAGTAAATATGCCAAGGTACTGGCTGCCAACATAATCAAGTAAAATTTGAAGCTGAGCCGTTAGACAAACTAAAGTTTGGTTAAAGAGCTAAGATTGTTTGAGCATCTTAAAGGAACACAAAGAGGAAGCGAGGCAGAAAAGTTTAGGGAAAAATTCATGGCTTGTTAATAAAAACAGAAAATATTGGAAATGCTCAGACTTCAAGCATTATCTGTGGGAGTATTAATGTTTCAACTCAATTCTCTTTTATCTCATGTGGAAAAACATTAGAGACCTATCTGCAACATTTTTGAGTGGTAAGCAATCCAATTTTAATGAAAAATTAAATTTGAACTATACCAGGGGACTGGTCATGGAAATGATGAAGAATGAAAATCTGTTCCCAGGATCTTCCACCCATCTGAGGCATAGAATATAGAGGATCTGGACATAGAAGTTGATCCAATGATGAGCACTTGCACTTGGGCACCACTTCCGAGACATTCATTTGCATATGAGTCGCCTGCACAGTCCATGGGTCATTCTTGCAAAAGTAAGCATTCAATGTGCCTCTGAAGCCTGCTCCTTTGTGACCTGAAGGAGACAACCCTCACCAGTTTCCAAGCTGGCACTAGAAACTGAAGTAAATTGGGTCCCATTAGGTAATTTGCTTAACAGCACTTTTCCCCTCTCACCTCCCATCTCCCTCCTCACCACAGTAGTGAACCTCATCCCGCTGAAGCTCATGACCCTTGTCTGACAACAACTCCACCCTCCAATCACCTGACCAGCCATCCAACCCTACTTCCAACCTTCCCGCCTCCCACAAACCGGCTTTCCCCCTCCTTAAACCTATTGGGACATGAAACTTTGACAATTAAATTCCACATGAAGTTTCTTTTCCCTCAGGCTAAATTTATTGACTTGCATGAATGTGAAATACTGAATAGACCATTCAACCCAGTGCTTGTTCACTTTTCATTCTAACTTCCACCCACCTTATCTAATTTCATTCTATCAACATATCCTTCTACTACTTTCTTCTCTCATCCTTTTCTACCTTCCCCATGAAGACATCTGTGTCATTTATCTCAACTACTCCATGATGTTATAAGTTCCACATTTTCACCATACTTTGAATAATAACATTTCTGCTAAATTCTTTACTTATTAGTGATTACCTTATATTTATGGATTCAAGCTTGATTTGATGAGGTATTTCAAACTTCTGAGAAGACCTTACAATGCTCGAGGGAACAGAGTTGCATTCACTGACCTGACTACCTCCTTCCAATGGCTTCAAGAATTATGCCATCTAGGAAGGCACATTCTCTCCCTCCAAATGCACTCCATTCCTCTAACTGGGATTCTGGGAGACATATGCTCTCCTCGTGAATTGCATTACATTTTCTTTCTTTTATGCATTTTCATAATCTGAGCTCAAATTAGTTAGCGATTCACTGAGTTGATCATGAGCAGTCGATATAGATTTGCTAAGTGTTACGTACCAGCAACAATAGAAACACAATGAGCCATGTATAAATGTTAGACTCTATTTATTAGTAACTATTATAACAATAAAGAAGAAATAATGTTAGATATCAGACATTAACCGAAATAAACCAAAGTGTGTGTGTGGCAAGTTCCCAAACCCCAGTTCTCAAAGTTCAGTTCCGTCAGTCACGAAGGAAGACGATGAGCAAAGACTTCTAAAAACCACATTAGAATGTAGAGAGAACAGAGAGAAAAGGACTTTGTGAATTCCACAAGTTCCACGATGGAACCAATATGACACCCCAACTGCTGAAGATCTCCGTTGCTTTTAGTCAGAAATATCTGCCATTCTGAGGGCACTCAATACGTAGCCGCCCACAGATATACCCGATTCCTGGTACAGGTTAAAGACAAAGTGGACTCCATAGGTTGTTCCAAAAATCCATGGACGGATTGTAAAGTGACAGTCACAACGATTGTGCTTCACTCATAGATACAGAGGCTGGCAGTCAGTGCTACCAACTCTCATCTCTCTCCCTCTCTCTCTTCTGTCAGTCTGCAGTTGCCAACACGTCAGTGAATCCACTTTCAGACACTTGTATCATTCCAGTTATAGCAGCCTTTCCCTCCCACTCACAGTAGTCAGGCAAGTCCACACACACACACTACCGTTCAGGTGCCTTAAAGGGACACTCACCAAGTAGTAACCTGGCTTGTAACATAAGAGAAGATTCAGGGGTTCAAATGCAGAAAGTGGGATGAAGCTAATAAAAAAACAATTAACTTTAAAAGAAAAGGCATACAAGAGTAAAGAAATAGTAATACATTTCTGCAAGGATTTTCTTAGGCTACTGATAACTACGTGTACTTTTGGACGATGCCATAACAGAAAAAATATTAGGTAATAAAGAGAATTCAGTCTAGATTGACCAGGATAGTGCTGGAAATGGTAATCTATAGTTTTGGAGAGTGACATGGAAACTCTAGTGCAATAGTGCAGCATAAGAACTGAATTAGTTGGAGATCTTTCAAGATTATGAAGTTTTTGATGGACACTCTTAACAGAGCACCAAAGGGGTTGCTTGAGCATTGAACACAATACTACAGAGAGTGGCTGAGGCACAGGTTAGTGAATTGTTTAAAGGCAATTAAATAAAAATTTGAGGAGGGCAATATTAGCTTCAGATAACTCAAAGAACCCACATTAACACAACAGAATGAACAGATTCCTTCTACATTGCAAACCGTAATGTTTCTCAATGTTCATTGGAAACTTCCCTTTTAGGGGTTTTCTTTAAATTTAGGGTGCTCCCATCCTGATCCTCCACCACTACCCACTCTGGAAATCTCCCATAACTTATCTGATTACATTTTTTGTGAAGACCCTGGAGATTCTCAATGTTTCACCCTTCAACAAAAGCAATGGGAAATGTCTGCTGTCCTCTTTAGCTTTTTGCCAAGAACCTTCACCCAATATCTCATCTGTAAAGTATGCTTATGACTGAAGTGACATTTGCAAATTTAATGCTGACTGCATAAGTATGTGAGATTGATATTTACAGAACAAGTACGTGTTAACAACTCTTTCGCCTTTATTTAATTGCAAGAGCAGAGGGCTTATCTAAATAATTCATTCCCCTCCCCTAGAAAACAGAAGAACAGCACTTCAGTAAATCCATTTATATTCTGCTCTTATCCTATGTCCTTTTGTATTGCCACATCTCAACAAGAACAATTCTTTTCTATAAAGCATTTGATCACTTTCAACTTTTTTTTAAAATGTTGACTTTATAAAATGCTCCATTTTGATGGTGTTAATCAGTATAGCCTTGGTTGGAGTTCTGCTTCAGCTGGGATTCTGTTCTTTATATTCATTGCTAGAGGGAATTGTTTTTATTGTCTAAAGATTATTAATTTTATTCAAAAGCAAAAAAGAAATCCTAAATAAAAGCAAAATTGCTGGAAGTACTCAACTAGTCAGGCAGCATCAGCAAAGAGATAAAAACAGATTTAACATCACGGGTCAATGACCTTTTATTTGTGTATTATTTTCAGCTCCTCTGACTCTGCATTTATTGTCCAAAAGAAATATCTTGCCTCTATCCACATCATCATACCTCTGCATTCTGAAGGCCTGGGAGGCACACTGGTGCAGCTAGTACAGGTGTTGCCTCAAAGTTCCAGTGACCCAGGTTCAGTTCTGTCCTCTGATGCTATTCATGTGAAGTTTGCACATTGGCTCTGTGGCTGCATGGTTTCACTGCATGCTCTGGTTTTCTGTAACATCCAAAAGACCTGCAGCTAGATAGGTTAACTGACCACTGTAAGTTGCCCCTAGTGTGCATAGTAGAATCCAGGGGTTAATTGATGGGAACGTGGGGAGAACAGAATGGGTTAGAGTAGGATTCATGTAAAAATGTGTGCGTGATGGTCAGCATGGACTAGCGGATGGGTCGGTTTCTGTGCTGTATCATTCTATGACTCCATGACAGCATGACATTGCCTCTTTCAATTATATGCTCTAATAAAAATAAGTTCAGTTCTATGAGATTTTGTTTTAAATATCTTGGAGCTTAATGGCTAAAAATCATTGTTACTCTTTGACATATTCACTCAGACAAGTGCAAAGTGGTGCATTTTAGGAAATTAAACCAGGGCAGGATATATACAGTGAATGGCAGGGCCCTGGAGAGTGTTGCTAAACAGAGAGACCTTGGGGTAGAAGTACATAGATCCCAGAAAGTGGCAGGGTAGTGAAGAAAGGGTATAGCATGCTTGCTTTCATCATTTGGGGTGCTGAGTACAAGAGTTGGGTCACCATGTTACAGCTGTACAGACTTTAGTGAGACTGCACTTGGTGTATTATGAGCAGTTCTGGTCACCATACTACAGGAAGGATGTGATTAAGCTAGACAGGGTGCAGAAAAGATTCACAAGGATGTTGCCGGGACTGGAGGGCTTGAATTATAAGGAGAGACTGGATAGGCTGAGACTGTTTTCCCTGAAGCAAAGGATGCTGAGGGATGACATTATAGATGTTTATAAAATCATGAGGGTCACAGATAAGATCAGTAGCCACAGTCATTTTCCCAGAGTAGGGCCGTCTAAAACTAGGGGGTATAGGTTTAAAGTGAGAAGGGAAAGATTTAAAGGTGATCTAATGGCAAGTTTTTCACAGAGAGTGGTGGGTATATGCAATAAGCTGCCAGATGAAATGTTAGAGGTGAGTATAATTATAACGTTTAAAATAAATTTGGAAGTGTTCTTGGATAGGAAAGGTTCAGAAGGCTATGGACCAAATACAGGCAAATAGGATTAGCTCAGGTGCACACCTTGGACAGCATGGGCAAGTTGGGCAAAAGGGCCTATTTCCGAGCAGTGACTCTATGATCAATTCTCAGTTTTTTAGATGGGTAGGGGTCCGAAACTTATTGTTTACATAGCTCTCCATTGCAATAGCTTTTATGAGAAAGATATTCCATATATCAGAAATGAAGATGAAGGAATCTGAACATTGATATCTCATGTGAGATGACTGAGTTACCTTACTTTTCAACCTTGTCAAGTTTTTAAAAACATGCAGTTCAAGCCTTTACTTGACCAGTTACAAAAATTCTCAATATTTAATAAGAAAGAAAATCAGCAATCTAAAAATATCTCACAAAAATGGATATCCTTGATCTTTAGGAAATCCAAGTCACTGTGAATGAAGCTAGGTTTTTTAACAAAAATCTAAGATAAACATTTCCTTTATGATTGCCAAAGATTGCTTGGCTCAGTTTCATCTCCTGTTCAATATAAACTACTCTTACTAAGATGTATTCATTGCATATATTTTAAATGGGGAATGTAAAAGATCTAATTAATCCTTGGCATTCACAAAGGAGCTGTTTCCTCTCTCCCTCCCTTCT